>CM038144.1:324236896-324524320 GCA_021437245.1 Aegilops speltoides | reverse complement strand
GAGGAGCGGCAGGTGCACCAGGTGTAGTCCCCAAGGCTATGGTGGACTCTGGCGATCGACCATAGTCTTTATGTCTTAAGCTTTTCTTTACTCAACCAGGTCGAATGGAATCGTAGACCGGTGGGGGCACGCTGAGTGCACCTACTGGGTGTAGTCCCGAGGCGTGGTCGTCTTTGGCGATCGGCGAAATCTGAACACCTCTCCTTTTTTGGGGTGTGTGGCTATCTGCTGGTGGTTAGCCTTTCTGTCCTTTTTTGGTCGATTGATCGACTCTAGCTGATAGAACTAGTGGGGGCACGCAGAGTGCACCAGGGTGTAATCCCGAGACTACAGTCGAATGTTTAGATTAATTTGTAGTCTTAGAAATCTCTGATTTTTCCTTAGTCACTTTCGAAGTGACCTATCTTTGACGTCTGTGATTGGTTCTTAGCGAAATCTTGCGAGCTTGCAGCTCGTTATCTTGAGATTGGAGAACAAGCATATCCAGCTCAAACTTGACCTGAAGCTTGTCTAGGAGAACCTCACGAAGGCGAAGGAGGAGGCAAAAGGTATGTTTGGTGAGAACCTTGACGACTACCTTTGTTTCTTGTTCATTCCTGAATCTGATCTCACTGTGATTTTGCAGAAAAACTGAGGGATTCTCTGAAGAAGAAGGATCTTGACCTTGCTGAGGCGCAGAAAGCAGCTTCAAAGAAAACCAAGCTCGCAGAGGAAAAGCTGGCCTCAATCACAAAGCTTGAAGAGGAGAATACCAATCTGAAAGCTGCTCTTGATGTTGCCAACAAGGAGGTCAGTCGACTGAAGAATGAAAAGATTGCTTTGAGTGACAAGGCCAGCGAGTTGGTGTGAAAGAAGAATGATCTGGAGGATTATCTGGGAGGACTCGCCAAGAAGCTATTCCTCATACTCGAATGTAATCCTTTGTATCATATAGGCCTTTTAACTATGATCTTGTCATCAAACTGCTGTCTTAACTATGTGGTTGTGTCTGCAGAGTTCTGCCAGAACTTTGAGGAGGAGACTGGTCGACTGGAGACGAGCCTAGATCCCATCAACTCTCCTATGAAGGACGAAGCCGCCATGAATGTGCTCTGACTTGAGTCTCGCGTTGCTGATGTTGTCGACTAGCTTGCAAGGCTGAAGGTTGCAACTTCTCGCATCGACACAGCACTCTGGCCAGGAGAAACACTTAAGAATGACCTTGAGTCTCTGATGACTCAACTAAACAATGTTCCAAGTCGAGTGCAAGAATGGAAGAAGTCTTCTGCCAGGTGCGGTGCGGACGTTGCTCTAACTCTGGCCCGTGTTCACTGTAAGGAAGCGCGATAGGACAAGTTGGCAGCTCTCAAGGTGGATGAGGGAGTCCTGAACTAGGGGGTGTCCGGACAGCCGGACTATCATTATCCGCCGGACTCCAAGACTACAAAGATACAAGATTGAAGACTCCGGCCCGTGTCCGGATGGGACTTTCCTTGGCGTGGAAGGCAAGCTTGGTAATACGGATATGTAGATCCCCTACCATTGTAACCGACTCTGTGTAACCCTAGCCCTCTCCGGTGTCTATATAAACCGGAGGGCTCTAGTCCGTAGGACAACATACATTACAACAATCATACCATAGGCTAGCTTCTAGGTTTTAGCCTCCTTGATCTCGTGGTAGATCCACTCTTATACTACCCATATCATCAATATTAATCAAGCAGGACATAGGGTTTTACCTCCATCGAGAGGGCGAACACAGGTAAAAACATTCGTCCCTTGTCTCCTGTTACCATCCGCCTAGGCCTTGATTCGGGACCCCCTACCGAGATCCGCGGTTTTGACACCGACATTGGTGCTTTCATTGAGAGTTCCTATGTATGCGTCACCGATAAGCGGATGCCTCCACCCGTCTTCAAAGGCGGTGTTTTATGCGAAGGGCCTTAGCCGCCCGGCCAAACTATCCCGGCTTGGTGGTTTCTTATGACCGCCTATCCGGCCACCTCTTCGACAATGGCTTCTCAAGCCGTCAGAAGCAATCTTCACGTCAGCCCTAAAGCTGTCGGACAGTTGGATCCAACAGAGCTCTCATCTGTTAACGAGCTCTTGGATCGCATTGCCGCCTACAGGAGTCGCTACGGACTACAAACAGATTGGGCTTAAAACCGATCGAGAGATTAACTCTCCGGGCTACCCACGTCGCGGTGGTCGAGGAGCATCTGAAACTCTTTGCTGTATTGAAAACTATTCATGTCCGGATTCCCGAACCCTCCATGCGGACTCCGTGGAGGGCGGACTTGATCGAGCATTGAACTTAAAATCGTGCATCGCTCGGGACCCGCTGGATTGTGTCCAGCGAGCCAAGCTTCCAGTCGGAAGCCCTCGACCTTGAGCCCCAAGATGGGCGAGGATCCGGTTCAGTCCACCCACCCGCCCGGACATATGCGATCTATCTCTATCTGGCAAGAGCCAGCTGAAGCGATACATCACTACTTGGCGATTCCTCCACGGTTATGGACGGGATAAAGGACTGCCGAGAGGCAAACGCAATCTCAATCTTACGCAATAAGCGCGCGGACAAGGGAATACTAAGCGCCATTGATCGTCGGAGAATTCTGGCGCTTCACCGATCTGGCGTCCATAATGCGAATCTTGTGCGATGGAGGATTTTGGAAAACTGAAAATCAATTTTGGGATAACCCGGCCCCAAACCTGATCCCGCGATAAAAGGCGCCTTACACTCGGGCCCCGGATGCAAAAACAAAAACAAAAACCCAATAAGGAAAGCGGAACCGTCTTTGGAGGGATGGCTCAATGGACCCTATAAGCTTCATAGTGCAGAGGAGCCGTCCCAACACATAACCGAGCATGTTGGATATTACGGCGGTGGCCAAAGTGGAAGGAGCTTCTAGCTCCGAGAAACCACTCCAACAATACCGGCATGGTATCAGCGAGTCTTGAGACCTTCGCATCAAACAATATCGGCGAACAATCTAGCGGACTCGCCGAAGTCTACCAAGTAGCAACAGCAAATCCATGGAAGCGACACAGCTATTACCTTGAGCGCCCGGCAGCGAGGCCTAAATTCGAACAACGAGCACCGGCGCTGGTACTTAGTCCCATAGTGGGCGACTTTCGTGACAAAAGTCCTCATGGATGGCGGTAGCGGACTAAACCTCATTCTGAGAAACTCTGCGAAAAATGGAAATCGATTGGAGCCGTATTGAGCGAAGCGGCACAACCTTTAGAGGAATAATCCCTAGCAAGAGCGCTGCTGCGGAAAAATCACACTTCGATGTGGTGTTCGGCTCTCCGGACAATTACGAGATCGAAGAAGTCACGTTCGGTGGCCCGTTCAGCGGCGGGTATCACGCCATATTAGGGCGAAGGCATTCACAATTTTCAAGCGATACCTCATTACGGGTACATGAAGCTCAAAATGCAGGCCCACGAATAATCACTCTCGTTAGTGATCCGGACATAGCACTCAGCGCCGAAAACAAGACGGCCGCACTAGCCCTCGAGGCACTATCAAAGCCTTAGCGGCGAGAGGAACTCACAGCAGCTGCGCTCTCACGGTGAACAGGGACGATGTGATACTCGATAAAAGATCCAAGTCCACCTCCTTCAAACCAGCGAGATGAAATAATAAAATTCGAGGTCCATCCAGCGGACCCAACAAAACGGCCTCCATTGGGGCACAATTGAACCGAAGTCGGCGCGCCTTTGTGTGAATTCGCCGGAAAATTGGGACATCTTCGCTGGCATCCTTCGGATATGCCGGAATCCCATGCAGTTGGCGAACATAGCCTAAACATCCTAAAAGGATTTAAGCGGTCAAGCAGGCTCTCGGCGATTTTCGAACCCAAAAAGAGCGAGGCAATGGGAGAAGAGCTAGCCAAACTATTGGAAGCCGGATTCATTAGAGATATCAAACATCGGATGGCTAGCAAATCTGGTGATGGTACCAAGAAGGATAAATCCTGGCGCCTCGTATCGATTTTAAAGACCTCAATAAGGCTTGCCCAAAGGATCCCTTCCCTCTCCCCGCATCGACCAAATTATCGATGCTACAGCGAGGCACGATTCGTTGTGCTTCACAGGCGCATACTCGGGCTATCATCAAATCAAGATGGCGGAAGCGGAACCAAGCATAGCGGCATTCATCACTCCATACGGACCATTCTGCTTCAACACGATGCCCTTTGGACTTAAAAATGCGGCGCAACATATCGATGCATGATTCAAACATGTCGGCCACCCAGATCGACAAAAGCGATCGAGGCATCGTGAGCGGCGTGGTCGTCAAAACAAAACTCGTCGAAACTCTAGTAGGCGATTTGAGGCTCACATTCGACAACCTCGGGCATATGACATCAAGCTGAATCCGGAAAAATGCATTTTCGGCGTACCGAGCGGAAAAATGCTCGGCTTCATTGTATCCGTTAGAGGAATTGAAGCAAATCCGGCTAAAATCGAGCTCTGTCACGATTGGATATTCCAAAAGACCTCAAGCAAATACAAAAATTAACGAGGATGTGTGGCAGCCTTAAGCGCTTTATCTCCGTCTAGGAGAAAAGGCGTTGCCCTCTATCGCCTCCTCGGGCGCCTTTGAACACTTTGGTGGGCCGGATGCTACCGCTTTGCCGGACTCGAAGAAATAAAGGCCATATTGGCAACAAATCCGGTCTGGCTGCGCCCACTCTGGGCGAACCAATGTTATTATACATCGCAGCAACGCATCAAGTTATGGCGCGGTCCTCGTCGTCGAGCGAGCGACGAGAAGGCATAAATTCCCTCTTCAAAAACCGATGTATTATGTATCCTTTGTGTTAACACCACTGCAAATCCGTTACCCGCACTATCGAAGATATCATATCACGGTGTTCATGGCGTCCGGAAGCTCGACACTACTTTCAAGAATGTTCGATAATAGTGGCCTCTGAAGTACCACTCAACGACATTATAAATAACATGACATAGCAGGGGATTGCAAAATGGGCCATTGAGCTCCTACCATTCGATATAACTTACAAACCTCGACGAGCTATAAAGTCACAAGTTTTGGCTGACTTGTGCCGAATGGACCAAGCGAACTCCCTAAAAGTGCAGCGCATACTCAAGCGGACTATGCGCTTGCGGCTCCAAAATTTTGGCGGATGAAATGGCGTCGTATTAGCGTCCCCAACCGAGATGCAGATCGATCGTGCTTTCAAATAATGTACGGACTCCAACAATACAGCGAATCTGAGGCCTGTTACATGGTCTCCGGATGGCGGTCTCCATGGGCATTCAACGCCTAGAGGTGCGTGGGGATTCAAACCTTGCAATATCCCAAATAAATGGAACTTTGGCGCCAGGATCCGAAAATGGCAGCATATCATAGCTGTCCTAAAAATGTCATTTCGGTTTGAAGGACTTGAATTCCATTACATAGCCGAGATAATAACCAGTACGACGTCTTGCTACGCATCGGTCTTGAAACGTGATCTGTCCTCAAATATCTTCTGAGCGGCTCTTCAAGCCATCCGTACTATGGGAAGAGGAGCCGGTAGTGACAAACCGGAAAAAACGCGCTGTCGGTGATTCAGCGAGATGACATAACACCTTCATTACGTCATAATGGCGATGTCGCGCGTGGACAAAACCTTTCCTAGCCTACTTACTTGGCGGGATCTTCCGAAGACCAAAAGCGAGGCCATTGCATAGTCCGGCAATCAAAAGCCTACAAGGTCCATGAGGAAAACTTTATAAGAAAAGTATAATCGAGTCCTTGAGGTGTATCTCCGAAGAGGAAGAAGCGAAACCTCTGGCTGAAATTCATGCGGACTAAGCGGACACCATCAGCAGCCGGCCCTTGTAGGAAAGGCATTCCGTCTGAGGATTTTATTAATCGACGGCTCGGGCGACAGCGAGGACTTAGTCGGCGATCGTTGGTTGTCGACTCTTTGCTAATCGAGCCATATGCCACCCGCCCTCAAAACCATACCCATTACACGGCGTTCGCGATGCAGGGGCTTGAAATGGTTGGACCCTTAAAGGGAACCCACAAGCAAAAGGTACCTCTTGGTCATGGTGGATAAATTCACCAAATGGATAGAGGCCAAACCGGTCAAAAGCAGCGAGTCCGGACCAGTGATAGACTTTATATCGGGGGTAGTACACGTTCTGAGTCCCCACTGCATCATCACCGACAACGGCACGAACTTCACAGCCGGCGAGGTTAAGTCATGGTGCAAAAATATGGGCATCAAGCTCGACTACGCTTCGTTTATCACCCTCAAACCAGCGGTCAAGTGGAAAGAGCAAATGGTATAATAATGGCGGCATTAAACCCGGACTAGTGAGGTCACTTACTAAATCCGACACACAATGGGCGAGGCTCGACTCCGTACTCTGGGAGCTGCGGACAACGCCTAACCGTACTACGGATTCACACCATTTTTATGGTATCTTGGTGTGAGGCGATCTTGCCTGTGACATTATTCATGACTCACCTCGAGTGCGCATATACGAGGAAAGAAGGCGAGCTTGATCGGCGGGACAGCTGGACACATTGGAGGAAGAGCGTGGCGTCCGAAGGCTCGTTCCGCATTTATCGGCAGCAGCCCAAAGATATCAAAGCAAAGAAATGCGGGCCAAGACTTACAACGTTGGTGAACTTCGTTCTATACTGCGGACAAGAAAAAGGACAAGCTCAAGCCCAAATGGGAGGGCCTTTCATTGTCGATCAAGTCTGACCGGCGGAGCATACCGTCTCTGAAATCGTCGGATAACCGACTCGAGCGAACCCATGGAGCAGCAGCCCGCCTCAAGCGATTCTATGCCTAGTGCGGACTAAGAGTTCGTCCCTTCCCCGTCAAACTTTTACACTTGGCTGTCCTTTGTTTCTCTTTTTATGCCTTGTTATTTAAAAGCCCTTACGGGCCTATTTTACATTTCTTGCATATGCATGATGTGCCATCCGCACTCATTATTCTGGGGGCTTCTTTTCGAAGCTCAATTATCTGAGTTTCATACCCAGCACATGTGTCAAGCTTCCACATGTACCTTTTACTCGCCATTATATGCATCGATATGACTTAAGTTTTGGCCAAGCTGGGTTGCTGGCTCTGTTCTTACCCCTCGTTCCCGATTGTTCGGCTAGGAGGTAAAGGAGCACCTCTGCGATTATTCTTGCCGGGTCGGCGGATGTGTACCTCGGTAGGTGAAGCGAAAGCTAAGCGTTCTTAAGGGAATATTGATCGGTGACTTAAAGATGACTTTTACCCGTTTATCTATCCGCCCCGGATGTTTCTTGCTTTTCTTTCATGATTCGGATATGCACTTTAGGGCATGCCTCGAGAAAGAACCCATAGCGGAACTATTCTCCTGGAAGATGTTTCTTACTAACCATGTAATATAACATAACTAGTTGGGCACTTATGCGATAAAGCGCGATGACCCCTCGCTTTGGTCTCCATGCATACCACGGTTGTTTCTTAACCAAAAAGGTATTGGACACCTCCGGACTCTAGGGTCGAGGTTGAAGCGGAAGCGTCGGCAAAGACAAGCGATCTACAATCCGGCTAGAAGGCATTTCACATGTCACTTTAGAGGAAAACATACATTGTCAACTTTATTGATTGTATTCCTCCTCAATCCCGTCTAACAGGCTGTCTAACTTACAGTCCGTTGGGAAAATTTAGCAGCCAACTCCACTTGGCTGTATACTAAACTCACGGGGATCTCCTTCCCGCCGGGCCCCACCGGTCCAACTTGGCCATGTGGTTGGGATCCGCCTTCTTATACAGCGTCTTCACCATGGCCCAAGCCTCCACACCTTGGCGGCAAGCCAAAATCTTCGACAAAGCAGGCGCTGCCGCACTCACTGAAGCTTCTCCATAAGCTCCCCAAGGCCCTCGGGTAGGAGAGGGCTGGCCATAAAGCCAGACAGCGCCGCTCATTGCCTGCGAACTTCGTTCAAGCAGGTACAACAGATTCGGAAGTTGATCACCCGTTGATATGGGCATCTCCTCTGCGGGGCGACACAGAGTATACCTACAAGACATGCTATGTCAAAATTGCTTCTTCGCGAACTCTTCTTTTCAAAGGAGTTCGCTCAAGCACTACTATAAATGCAGCGACAAAGCGCTGATTCTCCTTAACGGGCCGGACAGCTCGGCCAGTGCCTTTAGCTCTTCTCCGAGCTTGGCGTTGGCATCCTGGGCTTGTTCCTTTCTTGCTGAACCCTATTCATGCGCTCTCGCCGACCTTTAGGCTGGCGCAGCTTGCTGCTGTCCGGATCTTGTCGGTGGCACCTGCAATGTCATTATTAGACTTCGCGCGCGCCGCACATCGCTTATATTTATAAAAATGTGTTACCGGGAGAATTGCTGCGTCTCCCCTACTTGGCGACAATATGACCTCAAGTTGGGCCTTGCAATCTTGCAGCTCGAGACAGTGGGCATTCTTCTCGGTAAGATCCTGCATTTTAAAATGATCCTTAAATCAGTTATCATAACTACTTTAAGTCTCGGGGACTCTTGGTATATACAACCATTAAAATTCCCTTACCCATATGTCTTTCACATCTTGCTCCGTGGCTCGGTAAAACCATCTTGGCGGCTTGCGGAGATCTGGCGTCCTAACGTTAAAGGCATCCAATGCCTCACGGGAGAAGCACGCTTCACGAAATCTTGTCCGTGGCGCCTATGATTCATGGCGCTCCACCTCGACTTGGTGGCGGGACGATGCATCCGGTGTCCTCCGTTGGAGAAGGACCCGGCCAGCGTCTTGCGCTTGCCTCCCCCTCGGTCGGGCGGCTGGAGCTGGCAGTGTAGGTTGGTCGACAAATTCTGCGCCCAGATCCGTGATGCTTTTCTCCTACAAAGATCAAGAGCACTCGAGCGTTTCCTAGGAACGCTGCTCTGAAAATTCAAATACAAGCTATACCTTTGCGGCGACGTTTCCGTCCGCGCCGCTCCTTTTCGCTTTCTGGTCGGGACTGGCCTCTGTTGGTCGACGGCTGCGACTCGGCTTCCCGCCGTGAAAGCGCTTCTGCAAAATACCATCGTTAGCGAAGGTTAGAAATGGGCGGGGAAGAGATAATGGTGTCGGACTTGATTGCGGTCACAGGAAGCGGACATAGTGCTGGGGTAGTCCGCCGTAATGGCGACCAAAGCATTGTCTATCTGAGCTGGTGAAACACCCGTCGATCAGCTCCACCTCGATGTCGGGTCCTCTTGGAGGCGGATCGAGGATCTTTCGGATCCTCGGGTTGCGGAGCAGGACTCACCATGTCCTCCACGATCCGGCGTAGATCTGCGCCCGAAGACATAATGTAAGCTTAAACTTGAAAGCATGGGTTGAGCCCTTAAAGGTGTTCACTTACCCATCCTCTAGGGTTGATCATGGAAAACCCATTCAAAGGGTTAGTTCGAAGGAAGTCCTCCTTCTCCCCTTTATGCAAGCTGGGCGGGATCTCCACGGATCCTCGGTGAATCCGGCCCTTTGCGGCCATGACGGGTGGCATTGTCTTCCCCGTTGAAATTCCACATGGGGTGGCCTCTGTATTGCAATGGCTGTACCCCCCGCTTGATGCATGTTGCATGACTCCAATCATGGTCAGGCCAGAATGGGCCATTAATCTTATTCGCCCACCAAGTAATGGGCGCTCTTGTCTTCCTCAATCGGGGCTCCGTGGGCGCCCGGTGGCGCTTCTTCAAAGGCGGCGCTAAACTCGGGAGGCGATCCGGACTGGGTCGGCGTGAGGCGTCTCCTATATAAAACCACTCGAGGCCAGTCTTGGGCGCCTTCTTGGGAGTACGGACGGGTATCCGGTCCGGCGATCGCCATATTTGGCGCCACCCACTTGATATATGGACCCCTCGTGAGAGCGAGTGCAGTGAAACGGCCTCTTCCACGGTGCAAAATGGGGCTCAATGCCCGAAATAGCTCACAAAAGCTCGTAGCCCGCGATATGCACGGATGCGGGCGGGCGTGGGTGGTGGAGCTGGGTCCGTAGAACTCCGGGAGCCAGCGGAGGAATGGATGTATTGGGAATCCGGGTCCCTTACGGATAGGGGACAAAGCATACTCGCTCCCCTTATTGGGGCTTGGGGTATCCTCCGCTTGCCTCCCACCTTGATAAGTAACCAGTCCGGCCGGTTGGGACCATGAGCGGAGGAAGAAATCCCCCGTTTGGAGCTTTACTAGCTCATTGTGCGAACAGAGCACCTCCTCCAATTCCCCGGCGGTGGGCTGGGAGCGCGTGAAGAAGAACCGCGTCGACGATCCATGATGGAATGGATCTTTAGGTCGAAGGCGCTTTGATGGAGTATTTGCGGGAGGAAGATGGTGTGGTTTGGATCTGGATTTTTGCCTCTTTTATAGGCGGATGACTCGCACAACTAGGGGTGAAAGCGTAAAGACACCACTGGCTTTTCGCATTCGATGCGACAGCGTGGAAGAGGGCCATTATTTGGCGTAAAGCCGAGAACACAATATTCAAGATGAAGCGGACAACATTGGCGGTACATGGAATTTGAAGAGAACCCGCCTTACAGCGCGAAGACTATGAAGCCTTGGACTTATCGTCATTGAAGCCTGGTTAAGGGGCTACTAAGGAGTCTGGACTAGGGGTGTCCGGACAACCGGACTATCATTATCCGCCGGACTCCAAGACTACGAAGATACAAGATTGAAGACTCGGCCCGTGTCGGATGGGACTTTCCTTGGCGTGGAAGGCAAGCTTGGCGTCTGGATATGTAGATCCCCTACCATTGTAACCGACTCTGTGTAACCCTAGCCCTCTCCGGTGTCTATATAAACCGGAGGCTCTAATCCGTAGGACAACATACATTACAACAATCATACCATAGGCTAGCTTCTAGGGTTTAGCCTCCTTGATCTCGTGGTAGATCCACTCTTGTACTACCCATATCCTCAATATTAATCAAGCGGGGCGTGAGGTTTTACCTCCATCGGGAGGCCGAACCTGGTAAAAACATTGCATCCCTCGTCTCCTGTTACCATCCGCCTAGGCGCACTGATTCGGGACCCCCTACCGAGATCCGCGGTTTGACACCGGCGATGGCCAATACTAAAGCATGACTTCGATCCTTCATGGAGACCTTCATCGCCGCTGCCACTCGGATCGCGAGATGGAATCGACACAGGCGAATTCGTTGCGCCTTCCAGCCCTCCACGGGAGGGTAAAAACTTCTATGCTTGATGCTTTAAATTTGCCTCGGAATGCAGTGGTTTTTATGTAACCGATAACTTTAGCAGACTTACCGCTTTGAGCATACGGTTCTATAAGACGTTATCTGAACTTTGATTCGACGTTGAATATGTTTGTATCTAGTTTGAGGTGTCCTTTTGCAGGTTAGGATGAAGCACATATTGCAATCGACTTGTACCTCATCACTCTTAGGCCAGCACTGGGCTGCAGCTAAGCCCCCGAGTGGGAGGTTTGCTCTCCACTCGATAGGATTTTCAAAAACTTAGGCGAGCGCCTGGCTGCAGCTAAGCCCCAGTGGGAGTCTGCTCTCCACTCGGAAGGATTTTCAAAAACTTAGGCGGCTGGGCTGCAGCTAAGCCCCCGAGTGGGAGGTCTGCTCTCCACTCGGCAGGATTTTCAAAAACTTAGGCGAGCGTTGTGCTGCAGCTAAGCCCCCGAGTGGGAGGTCTGCTCTCCACTCGGTAGGATTTTCAAAAACTTAGGCAAGCGCTGGGCTGCAACTAAGCCCCCGAGTGGGAGGTCTGGTCTCCACTCGGTAGGATTTTCAAAAACTTAGGCGAGCACAGGGCCGCAGCTAAGCCCTCGAGTGGGAGGTCTGCTTTCCACTCGGTAGGATTTCTGTGGCGTACCTCTGAAGAAGAAGGCATCAATCGACCTGCACCTCGTCTTCCTTGCGGAGCGCACATTATACTTGTGGCATAGCTCGGAAGGAGAGAGTAGCAGTCGACCTGTACCTCATCTTCCTTGCAGAGGGCACGTTATACTTGTGACGTAGCTCGGAAGGAGAGGGTAGCAGTCGACCTGCACCTCGTCTTCCTTGTGGAGTGCACATTATACTTGTGGCGTAGCTCGGAAGAGGGGAGTAGCAGTCGACCTGCACCTCGTCTTCCTTGCAGAGCGCATGTTATAGTTGTACTTAGGCGAGTGCTATACTACAGCTAAGCCCCCGAGTGGGAGGCTGGCTCACCACTCGGTAGGATTTTATTTAAACTTAGGCGAGTACTTGGACTGCAGCTAAGCCTCCGAGTGGGAGGCTGGCTCACCACTCGGTAGGATTTTATTTTAAACTTAGGCGAGTATTTGGACTGCAGCTAAGCCTCCGAGTGGGAGGCTGGCTCACCACTCGGTAGGATTTTATTTAATCTTAGGCGAGTACTTGGACTGCAGCTAAGCCTCCAAGTGGGAGGCTGGCTCGCCACTTGGTAGGATTTTATTGAACTTAGGCGAAACGGATTCGCAGCTAAGCCTCCGAGTGTGAGGCTGGCTCACCACTCGGTAGGATTTTTACAAACTTAGGCGAAACGGATTCGCAGCTAAGCCACCCACTGGGGGCATCTTTGTGTAAACAAAAAGTAACAACAATCACTGGGAAAATTATAACACTATTGTCTTTGAAAAATGAACTACAGAAGTACTTTTATTACATTTCCGAGTGCATACTTAATTGTAAAAGGGGCGGAGCAGCTCCGCGTTCCAAGATCGGGGCTCATCGATCTGGTGCTCAACATTGTAAAGACGGTAAGCTCCATTGTGGAGAACCTTGGTGACGATGAAGGGGCCTTCCCAAGAAGGAGCAAGGTTGTGTGGCTTCTGCTGATCCACTCGGAGAACCAAATCTCCTTCCTGGAAGGCTCGACTCCTCATGTTTTTGGCATGGAAGCGACGCAAGTCCTGCTGATAAATGGTCGATCGGATCAAGGCCATCTCTCTTTCTTCTTCCAGAAGGTTGACTGCGTCCTGCCGGGCTTGCTCTGCTTCAGCTTCAGTGTAGAGTTCAACTCGGGGTGCGTTGTGAAGCAGGTCACTTGGCAAGACCACTTGACTCTGTAGACCAAGAAGAACGAGTTCTTCGATCGACCGATTAGGTGTGGTCCTTAATCCCCAAAGTCTTGACGAAGCTCGTCGACCCATGCACCAAAGCGTGCTTGGTCGCGCATCAATCGAGTTTCAATCCTTTGAGAATCAAGCCATTTGCTTGTTCTGCTTTTGTCCATTCGATGGGGTGAGCAAGCTGAAGCATAGTCGACTCGTGTGCCTGAGATGTGCGAAAGGCTCAATTCCTCGGAATCGAAATTTGACCCATTATCGTGATGATGCTGTGTGGAACTCCATATCTGAATATCAATTCCTGATAAAGTCGACAGCGGTGCGGACATCAAGATTCTTGATGGGTTTAGCCTCAATCCACTTGGTGAACTTGTTGACTCCTACCAAAGACATGGGTGAAGCCGCCACTTTGTTCTCGGAGGTCCAACCATATCAATCCCCATACAAATAAAGGCGGACGAGTGGAATGGTCTTCAAAAGCTGAGGCGGGCTTGTGTGATATATTGGAGTAAAATTGACATCCTTCACACTTGTCGACTATCTCCTTTGCCATTTCATTACGCTCTTGGCGGTAAAATCCCTTCGGTATGCTTTAGCCACAATGGTCGAAATACGCATGATGGCCACAGGTCCCAGTGGATAACATCGAGGATTATCCGACCTTCTTACGGCGTTATACACTTCGACCAACTCGATCGCTTTCTCTGTACTCTTGTCCCTTTATCACGATAAAGGCCTTAGATCGGCAGACGATCCGTCGATCCTCTTCTTCATCCTCAGGAGCTCTTTCCTTAAGATATCGCGATATATGCCTTTGTCAATCGGGAGTGATCACCAACGCTTCCATGATCAGGTCGACCACTCTGGAACTTCAACTTCATCGGATCTGTGACACTTTTAGGCTGCGGAGCTTCTTCGGTAAAAGGATCTTCTTTAACTGATGGAGTATGGATATGCTCGAAGAACACATCACTGGGAATGGCTTCTCTCTTGGAACCTATCTTCGCCAAATCATCAGCCGCTTGATTCTTCAGTCGGGGTATATGATGGAGCTCTAACCCTTCAAATTTCTTTTCAAGCTTTCTCACTACATTGTAGTATCTAGTCATGGCTGGGCTTCTAACGCCCCACTCCTTCATCACCTGATTGACCACCAAATCCGAGTCTCCATAAACCATAAGGCGACGGACGCCGAGTGAAATGGCCATGCGCAACCCATATAAAAGTGCCTCATTTTCTGCTTCATTATTGGAGGAATCAAAGTGGATCTGGAGCACATATCTGAGCTTATCTCCTCGGGGGGAAACCAATACTACCCCAGCACCGGAACCATTTAACATCTTAGAGCCATCAAATAACATGGTCCAATGCTCCGAGTGAACTTGAGTCGGCTGCTGTTGTTCAATCCACTCGGCGAGGAAATCTGCGATTGCTTGGGACTGGATAGCTTTATTTGCCTCAAACGTGTTATCTAATGGAAGGAGTTCAATCGCCCATTTTGCCACTCGACCAGTTGCATCTCTGTTGTTCAGAATTCCAGATAATGGTGCGTCGCTGACGACTGTAATGGAATGATCAGAGAAATAATGAGCAACCTTCTTCGTGGTCATGTAGATCCCATATACAAGCTTCTGATAATGAGGGTATCTTTGCTTCGATGGGTCAACACTTCAAAAAGATAATACACTAGGCGCTGAACTTTTAAAGCTTTCCCTTCTTCTTCCCGCTCGACCGTAAATACTGTACTGACAACTTGTCCTGTGGCTGCAATGTAAAGCAATAGAGGCTCTTTGCTGATTGGGGCAGCAAGCACCGGCTGGGTGGAGAACAGAGCTTTTAGCTCGGCAAACGCTGCATCAGCTTCTAGAGTCCACTCGAACTTGTCTGACTTCTTCATCAGTGGTAAAGAGGCAATGCCTTTTCACCGAGGCGAGAGATGAATCGACTTAACGCGGCCAAGCATCCAGTAAGCTTCTGGACATCATGCACATGCACAGGGCATTTCATTCGGATTATAGTGCCAACTTTTTCTGGGTTAGCGTCGATTCCTCGTTCTGAAATGAGAAAACCGAGTAACTTTCCACCAGGAACTCCGAATGTGCATTTTGATGGATTGAGCTTGATATCATACCTCCTGAGATTGGCAAATGTTTCAGCGAGGTCTGTCAACAGGTCAGAACCCTTTCATGATTTGACCACAATATCATCCATGTACACTTCCACGTTCCGACTGATTTGAGTGAGTAAACACTTCTGAATCAACCTCATGAATGTGGCTCCAGCATTCTTGAGACCGAAATGGCATGGTGACATAGCAGAAGCACCCGAATGGAGTGATGAAAGCTGTTTTGATCTCGTCGGGTCCATCTGAGCGGATCGATGGTACCGGAATAGGCGTCTAGAAAAGACAATCTCTCACATCCCGCAGTCGAGTCAACAATTTGGTCGATGTGAGGGAGAGGAAAATGATCTTTCGGGCAGGCCCGATTGATATGTTTGAAGTCAATGTACATGCGAAGTGACTTGTCCTTCTTGGGGACCATGACAACATTGGCGAGCCACTCGGAGTGGTAAATCTCTCGGATAAACTCTGCTGCCAGGAGCCGAGCCACTTCCTCGCCAATGGCATTTCTCTTCTGGACGGCGGACCGTCGAAGATGTTCATTGACAGGTTTTGCTTTTGGGTCGACTCATAAACGATTCTCAGCCAACCCCCTGGGAACACCCGGCATGTCAGCAGGCTTCCATGCGAAGATGTCCCAGTTCTCACGGAGGAACTGGATGAGCGCTTCTTCGTATTTAGAGTCGAGTGTTGTGGAAATATGAGTCGGAGCAGAACTGGGGTCGGTCAGGTGAATGTGAACGGGTTTCGTCTCACTAGACGACTGGAATGCTGACTCTGTGGCGGGCTTCTTGGCCTGCAATAAATCACTCGGTGCGCATTTTTACGATACTCTTCGGTTCCACCACTGTTATCTGAGCATCGGCAATCTTTGAGCCCTTCTGAAAGCACTCTTCTGCCTTTTTCCGATTGCCAGTGATGGTGATCACACCCTTGGGGCCAGGCATCTTCACTTTGAGGTATACGTAACATGGTTGAGCCATGAACCGTGCATAAGCTGGCCTGCCCAAAATAGCGTGATAAGCGCTCTAGAAATCCACAACTTCAAATGTCAGCTTCCCTTTGCGGAAATGCTTCGAATCACCGAAAACCACATCTAGAGCTATTTGGCCGAGTGACTCAGCCTTCTTTCCAGGAATGACTCCATGAAAACTCATGTTGCTGGAGCTGAGTCTGGACATCGGAATGCCCATTCCCTTTAGTGTCTCTGCATACAATATATTCAGTCCACTGCCACCATCCATCAGCACCTTAGTCAGTCGAGTGCCTTCGACGACTGGGTCGACCACCAAAGCTTGCCTCCTAGGGGTGGCTATGTGTGTCGGATGATCGGTGAGTCGAATGTAATGGCAGGCTGGGACCACTTCAGATAGCTTGGTGTCGCCGGAGCGACCATATTCACCTCACGGTTGATAACTTTTAATCGACTTTTGCTCTCCACATCAGCAAAAATCATCTGGGTGGAATTGACATGGGGGTATCCTTCTTCGCTGTCTTCTTTGTCCACAGCCTTGTCCGACTCCTTCTCCTTATCCTTGGACTGTTTTCCTTGAAACTGCTGGATTAAGAGCCGGCACTGGCGAGTGGTATGTTTTGGGTAGATGAAGTTACCCTCTTCGTCTTTCTTCGTGTGGATGTGACATGGCAGATCCATCACGTCGTTTCCTTCCTTATCCTTTACCTTCTTGGGGTTCCAGGATCCTTTGGGCTTCCCTTTGAATTTGCCCTGAGTCACGGCCAGGGCCTCTCCAGGAGCAGCTGGCTCGGCTTTCCGCTTCTGCTTTTGACTGGAGTTTCCTTTTTCCGACTGACTCGGCTTGTACTTGCCACTCCGGAGTCGATCCTCTTCTTCACCATTGGCGTATTTGGTGGCAATCTCCATCATTTGACTCAGGGTCATATCTCCGGTCCGACCAAACTTCAGACTTAACTCTCTGTTCTTAACGCCATCCTTGAAGGCACGGACTGCTTGATGATCAGACACGTTCTCCACCGTATGATGCAATGTGATCCATCTCTGGATGTAATCTCTCAGGGTCTCATTCGAATTTTGCACGCAGACCGCAGCTCTGTCGATCCCCGCTGGTAAACACAAGTTCCTCAAATGTCCTAACGAACACTCGGGAAAGATCTTCCCAAGTGTAAATGCTGCTAGGAGCTAGCTGGTTCAACTAGGCCCTGGCCGAACCCTCCAACATGAGTGGTAGGTGTTTCATGGCCACCTCATCATTGCCACCGCCAATCTGTATAGCCACTCGGTAGTCTTCGAGCCAAGTTTCGGGCTTGGACTCACCAGTGAACTTACTTACCCCAGTCGCCAACCTGAAGTTGGGAGGGATCACCGTGGCTCTGATGGCTCTGCTAAAACATTCTGGACCTGAAACATGGACTCGGCTGCTGGTGGGCGCATCTCTGTCGTGGCCTTCTCGATGAGCTCTGTTCCGGTCGACCAAACCTTGCATGATGATGGATCTTGCGTCAAAGCCTGGTTCCCTGGGGTCGACCGGAGCTCTCCGCCCAACACTGTGCTGGCTCCTGTCATCTTGCTGCCAAGGGGTGTAAGACCCACCCCTTGGGGGAGGAGTGGGCACTCGACGCCGATAATCACGAGCGAATCGGTCATCATACTGATCACGTCGACCCCCACGTCCCTCACGCCGCGGAGGCGATCTTGGGCTATGAGCCGACTGGACTGTATTCGCAGCGACGGATCGACTGTGAATCCTATTACGTGACTGTGACACAGCTGAATTCTGATCTCCTGCTGTCCGGAGCAAATCTCGGATCTGGATCAAGCCTCTGCCAGCCTCCGACTGAGAGGGTTGAATTGATTCGGCTATACGAGCTGCAACTGCTAGATTCCGAATTGGGGTTCGATATACCTGAGTCGGTGGTGGAAAGAGTTGACGTCGACTGGAGTCGGTACTTTCGTTGCAGCGCATTAAATCGAGTGCTCGCTGGAGATTCTCTAGTCGAGTCGCTCAGCCAAGTTAATAGCCGCGTCCTCCAAGGCACGAGCCTTGGGGTTTCTCCACGATGGGAGTATCACGAGCATCCATATTCGGCGGCGAAGATCTTCCCTTTGAAGAGAAGTGAGTGGCTCGGGTTGATACTCCTCGTGGACTGAGCAGGTGCGCCTCCGCCGTCCGCTCCGTCGGTCGCGAGGAAGCGGGAGGACTACGAGGCCCATTGACCATCAGGACCTCCGCCATTGGATCACTTTGTTGTCGCTTTTCGGATGCGATCTCTCGGAGCCAGTCGACAGATCGAACAGGCCGTAGAGAGATTCGTCGGGCTCGATTGCCGTGACTTGGGTGGTGGCCAATTGATGAGCCACTGCGTGTCTCACCCACCGTTGAATCCTCGACCGACCAGAGCGCTTACGCTGGCGGGAGACAGGGAGGGAGGACGACACAAGAGTAGACCGATACAGTGCCGACGATTGCCGCAGCAGGACGCCGCGGACACATGCACGAAAATGCGTCGCTCCGCGGACGGGAAGCGCGTCGATGTGGAGTGGAGCCTCCCGGAGCCAAGCAGAGTCGTCGGCAATGAACGTGAGCGCACCAAGACGAATCTTGCGGGCCTCGACCAAAACTCCGCCAGAAACCATGATGAAGGTGATCGGAACAATTGCAACTTCTCCAATAAGTCGCTAAGACACCTGCCCCACGGTGGGCGCCAACTGTCGTGGTACTAAGACTGACAGTAGAATGGGGGGTAGGTATGGAGAGGCAAAATCCTAGCTATGCGGTAGTTGTATACGCAAGGGATTTATGAGTTTAGGCCCTTCTCGAAGGAAGTAATATCCCTACGTCTCGGAGCCCGGGATTATAAGTGTATGAGTTACAGGGGTGCCAACCCCTTTGCCAGTGGAGGGGGTGGCTTATATAGTTTCTGCCAGGACCCAGCCAGCCCATATAGCGGAGGGTTTTACATTAAGGCCTGGCGTTACAGGTAACGCCTTACATAAAGTGTCATCATGGCCATAAAAGACTACTTAATTACAGACCGTTTGGATATAGAGTGGCTCTTGGATTCCTGGTGGTCGAGTGAATCTTCATGGTCGACTGTCTTCGAGTTCGTCGAGTGGAATCCTTCCAGGTCGACTGGAAAGGAGTTTCTTCTATAGATGTCCTTGGGAAGGGTACCTTGGGCAGGTTCATGACCCTACCCTAGGTACATGACTTCATCAGGAGCCCCCTGCCACACGGAAGCGGTGCTGATCTGGCGAAAGAACGGCTTGGCCTGGCGGTCCGAGGGTGGCGCTTGCGAGCCGCCGAGGAGGGCCGCGACCGCATGGTGCGCCGATGCCGCGAAGCGCGCGGTGAAGAGGCTGCACAACTCCTCCCAAGATGCCATCGTGGATCCGGGGAGGTTGAGCAGCCAGGCGCGCGGCAGGCCAGTAAGGGCCATGGGAAGACAGTTGGCCATGACCTTGTCACTGCCCCGGCCTTAAGGACGTCCTCCTCGTACGCCAGTAGGAAAACCACCGGGTTCGCCGCACCGTCGTAGCGCGGCGGCATCTCCGGCTTGAACTTGGGCGGCCACTGCACCGCCGTAAGGCGGGGGCCAAGGCTCGGAGCCCCTGGCCCCGCTACTGGCACTGGTCGTCGGGGCCAGAAGCGCGGTGCCTGCCATGGGGGCGAGGCGAGGCGATAGCGGAGTGCAGATTGACAGAAGGAAAGCTCCGGCGCACCCCTACCTGGCACGCCAAATGTCAGATTTCGGGTTCCTGCAAAACCCTTGAGGTTCGAACACTGGTGTGCGCACAAAGATCTCCCCCTACCTAATCATGCCCTCAGCCTCGCGGAGGCTCCCAAGTGACACCTAACCAATCTAGGAGACACCACTATCCAAAAGGTAATAGATGGTGTGTTGATGATGAACTCCTTGCTCTTGTGCTTCAAAAGATAGTCTCCCCAACACTCAACTCTCTCTCACAGATTTGGATATGGTGGAAAGATGATATGAGTGGAAAGCAACTTGGTGAAGGCTAGAGATCAAGATTCTTGTGGTTGGATTGGAATGTCTTGGTCTCAACACATGAGTAGGTAGTTCTCTCTCAGAAAATGAATGCTGGAAGTGTAGGCACGTTCTGATGGCTCTCTCCACGAATGGAGGAAGGGTGGAGGGGTATATATAGCCTCCACGCAAAATCTAACCGTTACACAAAATTTACTAAACTTGGTGGGACCGAATAGTGAAACTCGGTCAGACCGATTCAGTTCAAAATGTGAACGTTAGGATTTTCGATGGGACCGACATGATCAACTCGGTGGGACCGATGTGCTAGGGTTGGGGTAAAACCTCAACTCGGTTTGACCGATTACACAAACTCGGTGAGACCAATTTTGGTAATGAGCAAACAGAGAGTTGGTCAAGCAAACTCGGTGGGACCGATTGCTTATCTCGGTGGGACAGAAATAATTACAGCAGGTAATCAGATAGTTTGCTAGCCCATCTCGGTGAGACGGAGATCCCATCGGTGACACCGAATTGATTAGGGTTTCTGGCGGTAGCTGTGTCAAGTGAACTCGGTGGCGCCGGATAGATCAAATCGGAGGGCCCGAGTTTGACTTTTGGCTTAGGACATATCTGGAAATGAGAAAGTGGTTGAGGGCTTTTGGAGCATATCACTAAGCATTTTGATCAAGCAAGTCATTAAGCAATACCTCATCCCCTTTTAATAGTATTGGCTTTTCCTATGGACTCAATGTGATCTTGGATCACTAAAATGAAAATGTAGAGTCTTGAGCTTTTGCCAATCTTTGTCCTTAGCATCTTGAAGGGGTTCCACATATCTTGTCCATGCCATGCCAATCCACTATTGAATTCATCTGAAATATACTAGATAAAAATATTAGTCCAACAAGAGATATGTTGACATTAATTACCAAAATCATCCAGGGAGCACTTGTGCTTTCAACATGGCAGGGGGCGAGGCTTGGGCAGGACCCCAAGTGGGATTCGGACCCACTTGGGGTGCCTCCAGGCTGCGTCCTCCCTCTCCCCACCTATATATATGTGGGAGGGGCGCCACACATAACCACGACAATCTCTTAGCCGTGTGCAGTGCCCCCTCCACAGTTTCGTCCCTTGGTCATATTTTAGTAGTGCTTAGGCAAAGCCCTGCCAAGATAGCATCACGACCACCGGTACCACGCCGTCGTGCTGCCAAAACTCATCCACTACCTCGCCATCTTGCTGGATCAAGAAGGCACGGACGTCACCGAGCTGAACGTGTGTTGAACACGAAGGTGTCATATGTTCGGTACTCGATCGGTTGGATCGCAAAGAAGTTCGACTCCATCAACCGCGTTACTGAATGCTTGCGCTTATGGTATACGAGGGAATGTAGACATACTCTCCCCTCTTGTTGCTATGCATCTCCTTGGTAGATCTTGTGTGCACGTAGATTTTTGTTTTCCATGCAAAGTTTCCCAACACCAAAAAGGGGGAGATTGAAAATGCATATGGCACTCAAATTATATTTTGGCGTGATGACAATGTGATTAGTGGATCTAATATCGGTTGCTAAAGTTTATTTTAGGATATTGGTTCCTTATTATTCTCGATGGAGATGTGCGACCCCCAATTCAAAAAGATCAAAAGCCGTGGTCTACCGGCAATTCAAAGGTTTTATTTTTGGGTCGTTTCGAGTCGTAGGAAAGACCGCACTATTAAGAGGGGTCTTTGGGGATGTGTGTCGTGTGGGAATGCCATTGCTAAAACTTATACACCTAGCCTTCCTACTCCTACCACCCAATTCCCATAGTGTGCTTATAGAGGTACCCAGAAAGTTTGCATCAGGAAGTTTCTAGATACCCCGTGTGCACGGGGTCTTTTGACCCCCGTGCGCACGGGGTGCCGCGTAAACTCTCCGAGTATCCCGTGCGCACGGGATCTTTTGATCCCCGTGCACATGGGGTGGTGTGTAAGTCTCTGAGTACCCCGTGCGCACGGGGCTGACTTAGCCCGTATGCATGGGGTCCAACGGGCAGAAAACCCCATCCGGCCAAGAACACTATAACAAAATACCTTCTTCCTCCTCCATCCCCTAACCCTAATGTCTTATTTAGCTCCACCATTGCTACACTCCATTTTGCTCAATACTCTCAATCCCTCCACCCAAACCTGTTGAAACTTTGGGGATTGGGAGAGCAAGACCCGATCTACATCTTGGCCAAACCAAATCGCGTTCTCCGCAACATTTCTTCCCCATTGACTTGTTACTCTTGGAGCTTGGGCTTGTAGGCAGTTAGAGGTCCCTCCGGAAGCTTCCTTGCTTGTGGTGTGCTCTGGAGAAGTTTGTAAAGGTGTGGTGGTCGCCTTCAAGACCAACCCCGAGCGATTCGAGGCTCATCCATTAGGGGTGACTCAAAAGAGAATACGGTGAGCCTTCGTGGCATTCCGCAAGCCTTGGCTCTAGCACCGCTCTCAACGGAGAGTAGCTCTTCCCCAAGGAAGAGTGAACTTCGGGATAAAATTTGCGTCCTTGTCTCACTTGTGGTTAATCCTTTCCCGCACTTTACTTTGCCTTGTATGCTTGTTGGCTTGCTAACTAGATTGGTGCCTAGCATTTTTGGCTCTAAGCTTGCTTTTCATATAGGTTGTGTTCACCTAGTTGCATATCTAGTGAACCCTATTTATCCGCTAAACCTTAAAGTTGACAAGAAAGATTAAAATTTGTAATCTCCTATTCACCCCCCTCCTCTAGTCGACCATATCGATCCTTTCATCTTTCACGCATTACTAGTGGGAATTTTTCATTATAGTACTTGGCTTGTATATGCCAATGATGGGCTTCCTCAAATGCCCTAGGTCTTCATGAACAAGCAAGTTGGATGCACAACCACTTAGTTTTCTTTTTGAGCTTTCATATAGCTCTAGTGCATCCCTTGCATGGCAATCCCTACTCCTTGCATTGACATCAATTGATGGGCATCTCCACAACCCATTGATTAGCCTCATCAATGTGAGACTTTCTCCTTTTTTGTCTTATCCACACAACCTCCAACATCATATTAAGCAATTGCTTGGATTGTCATCGGGATTGTGCATGATAAATACTTTGTGTTAAGAAGATAGAGCACGACAAGATTATATGATTTCGTAGGGATAACTTTCTTTAGCCATAATATTTTGAGAAGACATGATTTCTTTTTAGTATGCTTGAAGTATTATTGTTTTCATGTCAATATTAAACTTTTGTTTTTAATCCTATGGATCTGAATATTCGTGCCACATTAAGAAATATTACATGATAAACATGTAAGGTAGCATTCCACACAAACAATTCTGTTTTTACCATTCACCTACTTGAGGACGAGCAGGAATTAAGCTTGGGGATGCTTGATACGTCTCCAACGTATCTATAATTATTTATTGTTCCATGCTATTATATTATCTATCTTGAATGTTTTATATGCATTATTATGCTATTTTATATCATTTTTTGGGACTAACCTATTAACCTAGTGCCAAGTGCCAATTGTTGTTTTTTCCTTGTGTTTTCGTTTACAGAAAATCAATACCAAACGGAGTCCAAATGGAGCGAAATATTTTGACGATTTTTCTTGGACCACAAGACACCCAGGAAGATTCGGGAGGAGAACAGATGAGCCATGAGGTGGACACAAGCTTGTAGGGCGCGCGCCCCCAAGCTTGTGGGCCCCTCGTAGCCCCTCTAACCCCAACTCTTCTTCTAAAAATACCCAAATATTTCCCGTAGACCAGAGGGCACACCAAAAATACTTTTCCGCCGCCGAAAGTTTCTATCCTAGTGAGATCCCATCTGGAGACCTGTTCCGGTAGTCCAGCGGAGGGGGATTCGGTCACGGGGGCCTCTACATCAACCTTGCTGCCCTTCCGATGATGTGTGAGTAGTTTACCATAGACCTACATGTCCATAGCTAGTAGCTAGATGGCTTCTTCTCTCTCTTTGATCTTAAATACAATGTTCTCCTCAATGTTCTTGGAGATTTATTCAATGTAATCTTTTGTTGCGGTGTGTTTGTTGAGATCTGATGAACTGTGGATTTATGATCAGATTATGAATATTATTTGAGTCTTATCTCAACTCTTTTATGCATGATTAATATAGCTTCATATTTCTCTCTGATCTATTGATTTGGTTTGGCCAACTAGATTGATTTTTATTGCCATGGGAGAGGTGCTTTGTAATGGGTTCAATCTTGTGATGCTTATTCTCAGTGACAGAAAGGGACATGACACGTATTTGTATTGTTATCATTAAGGATAAAAAGGTGGGGGTTGTTCATATTGATTGGATCTATCCCTCTACATCATGTCATCTTGCTTAAGGCGTTACTCCACTCTTGTTAACTTAATACACTAGATGCATGCTGGATAGCGGTCGATGTGTGGAGTAATAGTACTAGATGCAGGAAGGAGTCGGTCTACTTGTCACAGACATGATGCCTATATTCATGATCATTGCCTTAGATATCGTCATAACTATGCACCTTTCTATCAATTGCTCAACGGTAATTTGTTTACCCATCATATGTGTTCTTTCAAGAGAGAAGCCTCTAATGAAAACTAAGGCCCCCGGTTCTATCTTTTATCATATTATTTTCAGATCTATAAAACCAAAAACCCAAAAATACCTTGCTGCAATTTATTTACCTTCACTTTATTTTGCACTTTTACTTATCATTTATTCCTATCTCTATCGTTCTCATTGATGTAGGGCGGAACCCTATGGGGCCGATCTTTCACGTTTGGAGAGGATCCTACGGGGAACATGAAGAACGCGCGGAAGAACACGAGAGAAAACATGAGGGGGAAACAAGAGAAACACTCAACCGACACGAAATTGATCACACAAGTGATAGATCATCGAGGCACAAAGTAACACGAGATCCAAAGTCAACAAGGGACGATACAAGAGTAACCGTTCTTCTCCGTGAGGAGGTCTTGATTCTCTTCTCCGGATGGAGGCCTTGAATCCGGATGGATCTTCTCCGAAGAGGTGCGGTCCCTCACGAGGAGTAGATCCGGTACGGATGAGCAATGCTCTATCTCAAATGAGCTAAACCAATGCTAACCCTAGAAAGGACGAGGGAAGGTCTATTTATAGTCTAAGCCTTCGAAGGGGTAAGAGAGGGGCGAAATGAGTACATGGGCCTCAGCTCGAATACGTTGCACGCAGGCAGGGCGGTAGTACCGGACCCTCGGGCGGTAGTACCGCTTGAAGAGCTTCAGCGGTAGTACTGCTTTCATGGGGCGATAGTACCGCTCTAGAGCCGTTCGATCACAGGAGTTTGTCGGGTTCGGCGGAAGAAGGGCGGATGTAGGGCGGTAGTGTCGCTTTCTTTGGGTTCAATGGCGATCCGCTTGGCGTGGTAGTAATCTTGCCCGTTCGGTGCATCTTCTCCTCTTGCTCTTGACGTCCATCTTGTACTGTAGCTTCTTCTAGGTTGGTTCCTTGGTACCTAAGCACACAAAGCATCTCCGTTGGAGGTAGTAGCCATGTCTCAAGTGGGTCAAAGGGAAGTTCAACAAGGAGAGAGTTAACCTCGGATTTAATAGCACGTGCTCGAGCTCTCGTCATGGGTCCACTTGGAGCTTGTATAGTCGAAGTAGTGTCCATGGGGATGATCATAGGATGCTCCGCATCATCTCCGCTCCCTTGGGAAAGATCCGACCTCGGATCGAAATCCTCATCACCATGGTACGGGGAGAGATCTTGGATGTTGAAGATGTCGCTCACGGAGTATTTGTCGCGTGGGAGGTCGATCTTGTAAGCGTTGTTGTTGTAGCGTGCTAGCACCTTGAATGGTCCATCGGCGGGGTAGAAGTGTGGACTTGCGTTCGTTGGGGAAGCGGTCCTTGCGAAGGTGTAGCCACACAAGATCGCCAATGTTGAAGATCATGGGTTGCTTGTTGGCGTTGAGCTTGGTCGCTAGTCATTGTACTTGGCCCTCGATGGTGTGCCTTGTATCTTCGTGCATCTTCTTGAGATAGCTTGCTTGTGCACTCGCGTCGAGGTTCGTGCGCTCTTGTAGAGGAAGAGGTAGAATGTCCAATGGAGACAACGGGTTGAAGTCGTAGACGACCTCGAAGGGGGACTTGCCGGTAGTCGAATGTCTTGCACGGTTGTAGGCGTACTCGGCGATGGGTAGACACTCCTCCCACTCCTTGATGTTCTTCTTGATCAACACGCGAAGTAGAGTGGAGAGCGTACGGTTCGTCACCTCCATTTGGCCGT
This sequence comes from Aegilops speltoides, assembly GCA_021437245.1. Taxonomy (NCBI): domain Eukaryota; kingdom Viridiplantae; phylum Streptophyta; class Magnoliopsida; order Poales; family Poaceae; genus Aegilops; species Aegilops speltoides. The sequence goes on along the minus strand of CM038144.1, from coordinate 324,497,932 downwards.
CGGTTTTAGGATGGTATGCCGACGAGAACAAGAGCTTGATTCCGAGCTTGGCGCATAGCGTCTTCCAAAAGTAACTCAAGAACTTGACATAGCGGTCCGAGACGATTGTCTTTGGTACTCCATGGAGTCGCAAGATTTCCCTACAAAAGAAATTGGCGACATGTGAAGCATCGTCTATCTTGTTGCAAGGAATGAAATGTGCCATCTTAGAAAATTGGTCCACAACAATAAACACGGAATCCTTTCCATTTTGAGTTCTAGGCAAACCAAGTACAAAATCCATGCTAATGTCTTCCCAAGGTTGATAAGGAATAGGAAGAGGCATGTAAAGACCATGGGATTGAGCTTTAGACTTAGCTTTGCAACATGTAGAGCATCGGTTGGTGAATCATGAGACGTCACGGAACATCTTGGGCCAAAAGTAGTTCTTGGAGAGCGTGGCGAATGTCTTGTCGCATCCAAAATGTCCCATGAGGACGCCTCCATGAGCCTCTTGCAAAAGGAGCAAACGAAGAGAAGACTCGGGAATGCAAAGTTTGTTAGCTCTCATAAGATAATCATCTTTGATGTAATATTGTTCCCAAGATGTATGCATAAAACACTTAGCATAAGGAGTAGCAAAAGATGAATCATTAGCATACAAGTCTTTTGTGTGCTTAAAGCCAATAACATTCAACTCAAGTTTAGTGACAAGCGTGCATATGCGTGAAAGTGCATCCACATCTACATTTTCCTTACCCTTAATGTACTTGATCGCATAGGGGAAAGATTCAATAAATTCACTCCATTTGGCATGAAGCTTGTTCAACTTAGTTTGGCCTTTTAAGTACTTAAGTGTTTCATGATCGGTATGGATGACAAACTCATGAGGTCTAAGATAACGTTCCCAAACATGTAGCACACGCACTAAAGCATACAATTCTTTGTCATAGATGGGATAGTTAAGTTGAGCACCAGAAAGTTTTTCACTAAAATATGCAATGGCTCGTTTTTCTTGGATCAAAACTCCGCCAATTCCGGTACCACTTGCATCACAATGAACCTTAAAAGTTTTATCAAAGTTGGGCAAAGCAAGAATCGGAGCATGAGTAAGCAAAGACTTAAGCTCATCAAAAGCGGTAGATTGCAAAGATCCCCAAACAAAAGGAGCATTCTTCTTACTCAAGGCATGCAAAGGAGCGGCAATAGTGCTAAAGTCTTTCATGAAGCAACGATAAAAACCCGCAAGGACAAGAAAGCTACGCACTTGTTGCAAATTGGTGGGTTGGGGCCAAGTTTTAATTGCTTCAATTTTAGATTCGTCAACGTGGACACCCTTGGAAGAGACAACGTAACCCAAACAAACAAGCTTGTCAACACCAAACGTGCACTTTTTCATGTTGGCATAAAGACGTTCCTTGCGAAGCGTTTGCAAAACAGTCCTAACATGATTAAGATGCTCTTTCATGGATTTGCTAAAAACAAGAATGTCATCAAAGTAAACCACAACAAACAGTCCAATATAAGGACAAAGCACAAAATGCATAAGTCTCATGAAAGTACCGGGAGCTTCCGATAAACCCATAGGCATAACCAACCACTCGTACAAGCCAAATTTGGTTTTGAAAGCGGTTTTCCATTCATCACCTTCTTGTATGCGGATTTGATAATAGCCACTTTTAACATCAATTTTTGAGAAAAATGTGGCACCGCTAAGTTCATCAAGCATATCATCTAGGTGAGGAATGGGATGCCTATAGCGAACGGTGATGGAATTAATGGGTCTACAATCTGAACACATGCGATAACTTCCATCTTGCTTAGGGACAAGTATAACAGGAATGGCACAAGGGCTTAGGCTTTCACATACATGACCGTTGTCGATTAGTTGTTGTACTTGCCGTTGGGTCTCCTTAGTTTCTTCGGGATTGACGCGGTATGGAGCTTTGTTTGGTAGGGGCGCTCCGGGGATGAGGTTGATTCGATGCTCAATGCCTCGTAAGGAGGTAGACCCGGAGGTAGCCCATCGGGGAAAACATCTTGGAACTCCTGCAAAAGAGATTGAAACACTAAAGGTAGCTCGTGAGAGGTGTTAGTTTTTGGGTCCCCATCCTTGCACACAAGGACAAAGTTCATAACACTCGATGGGTTCTCACACACTTCTCTCGTCTCACTTTTGGTGGCAAATAGGACTAGGTTTTTCTCTCTAGGCGAAGGGGCGCTCCAGTTTGGCTTGTGGATCTCACTCACTTTTTGGTGGATCACTTTCTCACTCTTCTCTCCATGATGGGTGGCTTGCTTGTCGGCTATCACTTGACTAGGAGACATAGGTCGTAGCACATATTCCTTCCCTTTCATCTTAAAGCTATAGTGATTGGTACGCCCATTGTGGATGACACCATGGTCGAATTGCCATGGTCGACCAAGAAGGAGGTGGCAAACGGACATCGGGACGACATCACACTCCAAAGTGTCCTCATATGCACCGATTTTGAAGGATACTTGGACCGTATGCTCAACTCGTATAGTGCCGGAGTCACTTAGCCATTGAACCTTGTATGGGTGCGGGTGCTTCATCTTGACCAATTGAATCTTGGAGCATAGTTCTTCACTTGCCAAGTTGTGACAACTACCTCCATCGATGATGACATTGATAGACCTTCCATTGATGTCGGCCTTTATGTGGAAGATGTGGCATCTTTGGTCTTCTTCTTGTTAATGTTGAAGAGTCAAGACTTTGGAGACAACGAGAGCGGGGCTCGAATCTTCATCACAAAAGACTTGATCATCTTCATCCTCGTTCACGCGTCGGTGTATTGCCACTTGCTCAAGGGCTTCCATCTCTGTAACACCCCGGATCCGATGCGCCAGGTGTCTGCCAGTTATTCGCCTTCGTTGCCATGTCATTTGTTTGCGTGTTGCGTTTGCCATGTCATCATCTGCATTTCATATCATGTCATCATGTGCATTTCATTTTGCATACATGTTCATCTCATGCATCCGAGCATTTTCCCCGTTGTCCGTTTCGCAATCCGGCGCTCCTATGTTCCCCGGCGTCCCCTCTTCTCTCTTTTCGTGTGCGGGTATTAAACTTTCTCGGAATGGCCCGAGGTTTGCCAAGCGGCCTTGGTATAGCACCCGTAGACCGCCTGTCAAGTTTCGTGCCATTTGGAGCTCGTTTGGTACTCCAACAGTTAGCAAGAACCGCAGAGCCCTCTTTGTTGCAGCCCAACACCCCTTCCAAAGTGGCCCAAAACCCACCAAACTTCCCTCCATGCTCTCGGTCGTTCGATCACGATCGTGTGGGCGAAAACCGCTCCTCATTTGGACTCTCCTAGCTCCCTCTACCTATAAATAAGTCTCCCCCGTCCAAATCCGGATCCCAAACCTAATTTTCGTCCTCTTTCATGGGACACGTCCAACCAGCCGGGACGCGTCCGCTCCGCCATGCACGCCCAATCACCTCCTGCCACGTGTCCCCCGCCAGCCTCTCTCTCCCGCCGCCAAAGCCCGCCCAGCGGCCAGGCGAGGGGCCCGAGCCCATCGGGCCCAGCCTTGCCGTGCCCGCCAAACCAAACTGCCACACCTCTCCGCGCCTCGCCGGCGTTTACTCCGGCCGCCGCCATTGGCGCCGCCGCCGCCGGCCATGGCGCCATGCCCGCCGCGCCTCTCCGCCTGGCAGCGCCGCCGCCGCCCACCCCGCCACACACCGCCCGCCACACATGCGCCACCACACCGCCGCCGCCGCCTTTCTCTCGCCGCCACCGCCGCCGCCGCGCCCCGCCTCCGCCGGCGCGCGGATCCGGCGGATCCGGCGGGCCCTACCTCCCCGCGCCTCCACCGACCTCTCCGGCGCCGTCTCCGGCGAGCCCGGCCCGCCTCGGCGTCCGTGCCCGCAGCCCGATCCAGATCTGGAAACCCTAAGGTTGACCCTCGTTTTTCGCCTAAGTCCCTAAGTTTCTGTAACTTTCATGCATTTTCATCGCATCACATCTCCGCATCCGTAGCTCCGTTTTGCGCGTATAATATGTCAAAATGTTCGTCTCGACGAGTACATCATTTCATCTCATTGCATCATTTGCATTTGAGCTCATCTTCATGCCCGAAATGCTGTTGGAAGATAGCTTCAGATCGTTAGTTTCAGAATCTTATCAGTTCGAGCTCTTTTGTCATTTTTGCCATGAATTATGTGTGCATCCTATGAGTATGAGCTCTACTTGAATGTTGGACTAGGCCATGCCATCTTTCCAGGGGTGTTGACCTTGTATTTTTGTGAGTTGTGTGCTGAGTGTACCAAGCTTGTAAAGTAGGGTAGTTGCTGTTACTGTTTTCCTGACAGATTCTGTTATAATTTGATGCCATGTTAACATGCTTCCACTAATCATTCTATGCATAATCTGGAGATGCTCTATAAACATGTTTTGATATACATGTCATGCTCTATCCATTCATGCCCTTGTTTGCAATTTTAGCCTGCTGGAACATGTTCATTTCTTGCTCCAAAGTTGCTTGAAAATGTTTCCTGACAGATAGTTTGCATGAGATTCAATTTTCACGAGGTCGTTGTAGTTGATCCGTGCATGCTATGACCTTGCTATTGCCATGATTAGCTTCATAAATATGCCTTCTTACTGTTGGTTGCCTTGCCATGCCATGTCTTGCTTTGTAGTGAGTGCATCGAGCTCACGAACATGCCATGTTGAATCTGTTTTTGCCATGTCCTGATATTTCACTAAGTCTGAAATCTGTAATAAAACTTGCTATGTTTACATGGGTGCCATCATTTCTTAGATTCCTTTTTGGCTTATGGTCAGTAAGGGACTATTGATATATGCTTTGAGTAGAATCATGTCATGCCTTGCTTTGCTATTATAAGTTCCTGTAGCATGTTGTTTGCTTGCTCTAAACATGCCTTCCTGATGTTAATTCCTGCCATGTTAGTATTTTCACTAAGTCTGTGAACCTGATATTTTGAGCACTTTCTCCATGCTTGTTTGAACATGTTATGATGTGATTTAGCCGTAGCTCAGTGTTCCTCTTTTGTTAAGCATCTCCTGTAGTTCGTTGCCATATGCTTTGTTTGCATGTTGGGGTGCTGTAGCGTAGTTTAGTGTCGCGTGCTAAGTAGTATCGGGCTGTTAAACGCAGTTTTGCGTCATTCTTGTTTTGCTTGTCTTTTGCAAACCGTGCATCCGATTCGGTGATCTTTATATCGATTTCAACGAAATCATCTCATCTTTCCAGCGGCATACTTGGTTTGCCAAGTTGATGCCAGTTCATCATCTTCCTTCCGAGCATACATATGCATTGCATATAACATCTCGCATCGCATGTCATGTATTGCATCATATTGCTTGTGCATTGTTCCTTGTTTGATTGTGGTTCCGTTGCTTGTGTTCTTGCTTTGGGTAGAGCCGGAGACGAGTGCGTGAACGAGGAACCTGTTGAGAACGCCTCGAGGATCAAGTCTTCGACAACTCGAGAACCTTGCAGGCAAGATGACCATACCCTCGAAATCACTACTATCTTTGCTATGCTAGTTTGCTCGCTCTTTTGCTATGCCAATGCTACGATGCCTACCCTTTTGCTTGTCAGCCTCCCAAATTGCCATGTCAAACCTCTAACCTTTGACACCATTCCTAGCAAACCGTTGTTTGGCTATGTTACCGCTTTGCTCACCCTCTTATAGCGTTGTTAGTTGCGGTGAAGATGAAGTTTGTTCCTTGTTGGAACATGGAGATGTTGTTCCTTGTTGGGACATGTTTACTTGTTGGGATATCACAATATCTTTTATATTATTAATGCATCTATATATTTGGTAAAGGGTGGAAGGCTCGGCCTTATGCCTGGTGTTTTGTTCCACTCTTGCCGCCCTAGTTTTCGTCATACCGGTGTTATGTTCCCGGATTTTGCGTCCCTTACGCGGTCGGGTGATTTATGGGACCCCCCTGACAGTTTGCTTTGAATAAAACTTGTCCAGCAAGGCCCAACATTGCCTTTTACCATTTGCCTCACCACCACCTACTTTTCCCTTGGGAGTCGCTCTCTCGAGGGTCATCTTTTATAGCCCCCGGCGATTGCTTGTCTAGCGTTGGTCCAAACTAGAGCACCGTCTTGGGACCATCCCTTAGCAACTTGGGTTACGTCGGTACTGTGACGCTTAGCTCATCCGGTCGTGGCTCGAGACGAGATCTGTGCTACTATCGGGATGTCGGCACGCCGGGCGGCTTTGCTGGTCTTGTTTTACCATTGTCGAAATGTCTTGATGTACCGGATTCCGAGTCCGATCGGAGTGTCTCGGGTGAAGGTCTATTCCCGATGATCGCGAGAGCTTGTCATGGGCTAAGTTGGGACACCCTGCAGGTATAAACTTTCGAGAGCCGTGCCCGCGTTATGTGGCGAGATGGGAATTTGTTAATGTCCGTTGTAGAAAACCTGAAGTTGACCTTAATTAAAATACATCAACCGTGTGTGTTACCGTGATGGTCTCTTTCCGGGAGTCCGGAAGTGAACACTGATGTTGGAGTTATGCTTGACGAGGTTGCTATAGGATCACTTCTTGATCATACTTTTATCGACCGTGCTTTGCCTTCTCTTCTCGCTCTCATTTGCGTTTGTTAGCCTCCGTATATGCTAGTCGCTTGCTGCAGCTCCACCTCATGCCTTTACCTTACCCATAAGCTTAAATAGTCTTGATCTCGCGGTGTGAGATTGCTGAGTCCTCGTGACTCACGGATACTTCAAAACCAGTTTGCGGTGCCTATGTTACCGAAAGCGGATGGCGCAACTAAGCTCAAGGAGGAGCTCGATGAAGATCTTGCCCTTTGTATTGTTTCGTTCTAGTTGATCAGTAGTGGAGCCCAGTTGGGGTCGATCAGGGTCCTTTGTCGCATTTGGGGTTCTTCTTTTATTTTGGTTCCGTAGTCGGACCTTGATTGTATCTGGATGATGTAATGCCTTATTCATGTAATTGTGTGAAGTGGCGATTGTAAGCCAACTATGTATCTCTTTTCCCTTATGTATTACATGGATTGTGCGAAGATTACCTCACTTGCGACATTGCTTTCAATGCGGTTATGCCTCTAAGTCGTGCTTCGACACGTGGGAGATATAGCCGCATCGAGGGCGTTACAATCTCCTCATCACTCATGGAGTCATAGGTTCCATCATCATTAAGGATCATGGTGCGCTTGTTTTTGCATTCATAGGACTTGTGGCCTCGGGCGCCGCAAGTGAAACACTTGAAGGAGCTTGTCTTGATGGTCTCATCGGTCGAAGTAGATAAAGAAGTGCGCGGCTTGAAGTTGCTTGTAGTAGGATGAAGACGACTTGAGCTTGTCAAAGTTTTCTTGTAACTTGGCTTGTCGCCGTTGGTTGTAGATGGCTTGGTTGAGGTAGATGTTGGAGGAGTTGTTGAAGCTTGGTTGTTGGAGAAGCTGTAGTTCTTTGATGAGTACTTGGCGTACTTGAAGTCATCTTGCACTTCATGTTCCGCCTTGGTAGCTTGATGCACGAGCTCAATGAGGTTGGAGTAGGGTTGGAAATCGGCAATCTTCTTGATGGGATGATTGAGTCCATTCAAGAAATGTGCCATAGTTTGCTCATCATCTTCCGTGACATTGGCTCGAATCATGGCTATCTCCATTTCCTTGTAGTAGTCCTCAACACTCTTTGTTCCTTGCTTGAGGAGTTGGAGCTTCTTGAAGAGATCGCGGTTGTAGTAGGTAGGCACAAAACGTGCTCGTATGACATCCTTCATTTGAGCCCAAGTGGTGATTGGAGGTTCACCTCTTGCTTCTCGGCGCTCAAGGACTTGTTCCCACCATATGAGCACATAGTCTTGGAACTCAAGTGATGCCATTGCGATCTTGTTCTCTTCCTCATAGTTGTGCAAACGAAAGATTTTGTCGACCTTCAATGCCCATGAGAGGTATTCTTCCGGATCATTGCTTCCATTGAACTTGGGCATTATGAAGTTTAGCTTGCCATAGCGTTGCTCTTCATTGTGTTGTTGGCGATGGTGATGATGACGCCCTTGACATGGAGGATAATCATCCTCATGTTGCTCTTGTCGTGGAGGAAGTCCATGATCAACTTGCTCTTGTTGAACTTGAGGTTGTGGAGGAGCTTGACGAGCTTGTGGAGGAGCTTGAGGAACATGACGCTGCACTCGCGGGTGGTAGTTCCGCTCTTGGATTTCTTCTCGAAGTGCTTCCTCTTGATTGCGCCGATCTCGGTTGCGGTTGGAAATGGCTCGACTTGACTCTTGAAGGGCATGTTGCGCCTCAAGAGCTTGTGCTTCACGTTGTTGTTGTTGAAGACGTTGAGCCTCGACATCTTGTTCCTCTTGGTGTAGACGCGCTCGTTCTTCCTCTTGGCGACGCTGACGTTGTCGTTCTTGAGCTTGAGCAAACGTAACTTGATGTGGTGGAGGACGAAGTTCTTGCTCGTCGACTTGCTCTTGTGAATGCTTGTCATGTAGCGGATTGCAAGATGCATGACAGTCTTGACGCGCGGCTCGTCGAAGATGTTCGATGTCGGTGTACTTGAGCTGGAGAAGGTGTCGTTGGAGTGTCAACTTGAGCGTCTTCGTCTTGAGTATGAAGAAGTAGAAGGAGGACGGTTCACCAACAAGGCATGGATCTCGTCCATCCTTGCATCGTTCTCTTGCTTGTGAGCATTGAGCTTGTTGTCGAAGTAGTCCTTGGTACATTGCTCGGAGAGTCGCAAGTCGGTGGCGAGGTTGTCGATGTGGTTGGTCATAGCTTGTTGCTCTTGATGCAACGCTCGTTGTGCACCGAAGAGGTGGCTCTTGGTGATGAATGATGACATGTTGTCGTCTTGCTCGATGAAGAGTGGGTTGGTAGAAGTACTTGGCCTAGCCATCATTCCCAGCAAAATGTGAGTGATAGAAAGAGAAGAACTTATACCAATGTACCTTGACCGATGTTGACAATGAATCAAGTTCACTCAAATGCGGACAATGAAATAGCACTATTGGTACCAATTCTTGCCGGTTCTCACACCTACACAAGTAAAAGCTTATGGTGGAGCTTGGTTAGGATGGTGGCACAAAATTTGATGCAATTGTTAGTTTGACTCAAAGATGTTGAAAAGGATTCGCAAATTTGCAAATGCAACAAGTAGACCAAGCAAGTAGTGGTACACGGAAACACACACGCAAATAGATAAATGGAATTGTGCAAACCAAAAATGAGCCAAAATGTGGAGTCCACGAAAATGCTCTTGTTGCACAATACTATAGAGACGCTAGCACGATTGCACAATAGGCGGAGACGGAACTTGTGCACAACCTACTAGGCAAAAATGCAACGATCTCTATCCCAAGTATGCTATATGTATGGTATTTCGGTGATATGATCCAAGATGATCGGATATGACAATCTTAATGTAGTTTGATGCTATGGTTCTTGCTTATAAGCTCTTTGCTTATCTTTCTTTTTTGCTTAAATGCTTGTTTGGCTCTTTCTATTTTGAGCTCCTTTCTCATGCAAAACTTCACGAACCAAGATAGCAATTGTGTATGCGATGACAACTTTGTGACACAAGAGAGGATACCAAGATATGCACCACTATGGTATGGTATGTATGCTATGGAGTATGATCACTAATGTGCACAAGTCATGTTGCCGGCAATACTCAATGGCTAGTCTTGATGGGTAAGCTACGCAAAAGTAAGGCCATGTGGTTATCAATGCAATTGCAAGTTATGACAAAGATGTCGATGAAGTTACCGTCCTTGGCGATGATGAGTCCTTGTCGAAGATGAGCGGTGGTGATGTTGACATCGAACCGTACCTATATAGCCGAAACACAATAGGACACGGGAACCACAACCCAAAATCTCAAAGACCAAAACGTGTCAAAATCGTCATAGGAGGTAACGGTGATCTGTGGTAGTGTTTGCTAAAAGTGGTGGTGGTATGCGGAAATATGCGTGGGCATCGGGATAAAACTTTGGCGAAACTAGGCGGAAAAGGGGCGCACGGAAGGAGTTGCAGCTGCCAGGGGTGGAGCGGTAGTGCTGCTTGGGAGGGCGGTAGTACCACTTGTGGCGCTCAGCGGTAGTACCGCTTGGGGGCGGTAGTACCGCTCGTGTCGGGAAAAATTCGCAAATAAAAAATCGGGGCGATTTTGGGGCGAAAAGGGATGATTTCAGTGGCAAAATTGGATGGAATTCGTGGATGGAAAGAGGTGAAACTTGAGGAGATGCTAGATCCACTCGAAACCAAGCAAATCCACTGATAAAAATCAACAAAACATCATCAAAACTAAAAAATCACAAAAAAATTAGGGGCTATTTTTGGTGGGGATTTTCGGATTTAGGATGAAAACAACAAAATCAAGCTAGAAAACACGGGGTAGGGGCTTCAAAAATGTGATCAACCTGGCTCTGATACCAAGATGATGTAGGGCGGAACCATATGGGGCCGATCTTTCATGTTTGGAGAGGATCCTACGGGGAACACGAAGAACGCACGGAAGAACACGAGGGAAAACACAAGGGGGAAACAAGAGAAACACTCAACCGACACGAAATTGATCACACAAGTGCTAGATCATCGAGGCACAAAGTAACACGAGATCCAAAGTCAACAAGGGACGATACAAGAGTAACCATTCTTCTCCGTGAGGAGGTCTTGATTGTCTTCTCCGGATGGAGGCCTTGAATCCGGATGGATCTTCTCCGAAGAGGTGCTGTCCCTCACGAGGAGTAGATCCAGTACGGATGAGCAATGCTCTATCTCAAATGAGCTAAACCAATGCTAACCCTAGAAAGGGCGAGGGGAAGGTCTATTTATAGTCTAAGCCTTCGAAGGGGTAAGAAAGGGGGCGAAACGAGTACATGGGCCTCAGCCCGGATACGCTGCACGCACACAGGGCGGTAGTACCGGACCCTCGGGCGGTAGTACCGCTTGAAGAGCTTCAGCAGTAGTATCGCTTTGATGGGGCAGTTGTATTGCTCTGGAGCCGTTCGATCACAGGAGTTTGTCGGGTTTAGCGGAAGAAGGGCGGATGTAGGGCGGTAGTGCCGCTTGGCTGGGTTCAGCGGCAGTACCGCTTGGCGTGGGCGGTAGTACCGCCCGTTCCAGGCTGGGCAGCTTCTCCTCTTGCTCTCGACGTCCATCTTGTACTGTAGCTTATTCTATGTTGGTTCCTTGGTACCTAAGCACACAAAGCATCTCCGTTTGAGGTAGTAGCCATGTCTCAAGTGGGTCAAAGGGAAGTTCAACAAGGAGAGAGTTAACCTCGGATTGAATAGCACGTGCTCGAGCTCTTGTCATGGGTCCACTTGGAGCTTGTGTAGTCGAAGTAGTGTCCATGGGGATGATCGTAGGATGCTCCGCACCACTCATCCTTGCAAGTAACTATGAAGGGATTGACAACCCCTTTATCGCGTTGGGTGCAAGTATTGTTTGTTTGTGTAGGTGCAACCATTGGTGACTTGTGTGTTCCTCCTACTGGATTGATACCTTGATTCTCAACTGAGGGAAATACTTATCTCTACTTTGCTGCATCACCCTTTTCTCTTTAAGGGAAAAACCAACGCAAGTTCAAGAAGTCATATATCATTGTCAGCATCCTCATTCAATTGCGTGTAGCTTCGTTGATTCCAATGATCCCATGACAACCCATTTGTCATATTTTTTTATACAATAATCCACATGCATAGCTTTTTTAACCTTTCAATTTTTCCCTTTTGAAACCTCAAATAAATATCCTTCTGCTTCCAACTTCGTAGCTACGGAGAGTGCGAAAAATATGTCTTCTCACCATTGCTAATGTTGATAGTTGTGAAGGGGTAAAAGAGGTCCATATCCATCTCATCACATGGGGATTCCTTGCTAACCTAGATCTTTGTCCGCTCTTTGCATTCAAGATATGGCCATTTCAAACCGAGCGCCCTAGCAAATTTTTCATGGTGAAGGACTGTCACCACAAAAGTGGATGGTCAACAAACAAACTCTCAGTTAATCTTGCACTTTCCAATGTCACATGATCAATCCCCACTTATAGGGGAATATCCTATGTAATATTATAGATATAGGATTACTGATATAAAACGGACACTCTCTTTTGCGTGTCATGAGCGACATGGGTTAGTTCAAATATGCGCTCTAACAATTCTGTGTGAGTGAATGGTTTTCTCTTGCCAGTTTTGTTACGCTACAAGCGCTACATGTGGTTTTCAGTTTTTTCCTATCCTTTTTGGCTGGATTCGTTTTTGTTTTTTATAGTTGGTTATTTAATCTAGTTTCTTGGGAACTACTATTTCACATATGTGTGCATGTGTGCACTTTGGTACTGCAATCTCTCAATAAGATTTGTTTTTTCCTTTATAGAGAATGTACATGCATGCATGCGTAAATCTTCCACCTAATTCTTACATCATTGCATTAGTTCCTTCTTCAAATTTTTGAAATGAACCTATCTCACAAACCATTAACTTGAGTAGTCATCCGTCTTCCTCGGTGGTTTTTGTCTCGACGAGTTCTTTGAAACAAAGTTCTCATATTGACATGTTTGGATGAGAAAAATTCGTTGCCATCAGCTGTCAGTGCGTCACCATAGTTTCCATCTAAACTGTGAATTCCTGCAACAATGATTGTATATAGTTACCATGCAATATTTTTGAACACCACAATCTTACTCATAACTAGATATTTAAATGTTAAAAATAAATAGGAAGAGGCATCAACCAACACAAGTATCATGGAACAAGTCTTGTAGTGATGTATATCAGAGTTGATTTCTCAACGAAGTTAATTTAATAGGGAAACTAAGTGGCTAATAACTAAATAAATACGTCACAATAATCTGGCAAGTACCGGTGAAAAAAAGTTAGCTAGTTTGGAAATCTTGCCGCGAGGAAGCTAATGGTGTAAGCAGATTGTAATCGGATCAGTGGTTTAAAAGATTTTTTTTTTTTTAAAAAAAATAGGGAGATCCTTTGCTGATGTCATGTTGTTGTATGTTTGCATGCATGCATGGGACATGGGGAGGAAGGCGCCATGCCGCAAGCCCAATACTCGGCACCGCTGCTACCTAGTATGGCCCTTCTTTCTGTATCGATCAATTTTCTTTTCCTTTTTGCTTTTTCCCATTTCCATTTTTTAATTTTAATTTTATCTATACTTTCTACTTTTGAAATTCATGAACATTTTTAAATTACATGATCATTTTTAAATTCATTAATTTTGTGTACATTTTTAAACTTCCAAGATTGTTTTAAAATGCATGAACATTTTTAAAATTCAAAAAAAAGACTATAAAGACTTTTAGAAATAAATAATTTTATTAATTATTTGAATTTCTAAATTCAATAATTTTTGACAATTTTTTGGAAAAAATCAATTCAAGAAAACTTTTAAATCCATGAATGTTTTTCAAATTCATGATTATTTTTTATAAAAATTCCAAACATTTTATTTTCTTGCAAAGTATTGTATTTTTTATTCATGATTCTTTTCTAAGTCACCGATTTTATAAAGTGCCAAATTTACCAGTTTTTTCGATGATATGGTCATGCAGGCGATCGGGCTGACGAGTAAATGAGCATGCGTTATTGGGCCACAGCCGGGCGAACGTTGTAGCTGAAACGCGGACCAAATGAGAACTTGCAAGCCCAACATCGAAATACACAATCAGACCAAAAAGATGGATGTTCTCAAAAGAAAAAAGATGGAGGACAAAAAAAAGGAAAAACCTGGGGCTAACCTTCCAGACTGCATAAAATCTAAAATAAAAACTTCTACACAGCACAAATCGCTCAGGGTGCAGCGCACAAAATCATTTTTCTTAATCAGACTTTCACACGCCTCACTCCTCACGCGCCTCTCCAGACGGCATGTATATAAATTCGGTGAAATATTGCATCTTATCATGTGAAGCGTACGAAAGTGTGTCATGTACACACCACGCTTTCTTTTTTTTGAAAAATGTACACACCACGCCGAGTTCCAGCTGGATGTATATAATCTTTTTTCTTCCGGGAATGTATATAATCTTAACAAAAAAACGTAATACCTATTGCTTTAACTAGAAGATGAAATCCCACTAAAAAAGCCTTTGGCGTGCCCTCGAAAAAAAAAATCCCACTAAAAAAACTAGAAGATCAAATCTCCCTTGTGTACATGAACCTAGCGAAACCGCGTTACCTCGCACACGCTCTCATATCGATTAGTGTACACCAGAATCCGAAATTTCTCGGCCCAAGCAAACCAGGCACCACCAAGAAACCCGATCATAAGCAAAGGCTTATAATGAGCCGCAGAGGTGCACGGACGTGAGCACGAGATCTCCGGTAGATCGCAGCAGCTAGCAGAGCACTGAACGTAGACAGGCAGAGGCAGGGACACGATTCAGACAGCGAAGCGGAATCCCTATGCTCCCAACTCCAGCCTACACCGCATGCGTTAACCCCATGCGATTTAACAACGAAATCCGCCAAGGATCCACATAAGAAATGGCCATCGGATGCAGCGCCTGCCTGACCGGAGGGAGCACATCGCCCGCCAAGTGGCCATTGACAAATGGGCGGCTGGCTCGGTTTCGCGTTGCTGCTCCGTGTAACATGCAACTGTCTGCCGCAGCGGTTGTGCAGAGAACCTGGTACACTTGGCTTGCGCTGGGCACTTTGGAGTTTGGACGGGGAGGTGGCAAGCAGCATGTGCGTTTTTATCCCCAGCAGCGGGGTAGCAGGGGGCCGTCTTGGGGTTTTGCGCCAAGCAAGATCAGATCAGGCCCCTCGATTGCTGGCTACTCTTCGTCAATTCATGGCCATTGTCTGCCTACTTGTTAAGGGCTCAAAATAATTATTGCAAACAAAATCACCCCAAGTTTTTTAGTACAGTAAAGGAACTATATTGTGCAGTTCCGGCAGTCTTCTTGCGAATGAATAACCACTACCGGTTGATGGTTCACATGTGGTGTAGGAGTATATTTGTACGAATTTGGCCCTTCATGCACCCCAATGGTTCACATGAATAACTACTACCGGTTGATGGTTCCAAAGAGGCCTACCAAGTCTGGGCTTGTTTGGTGAATCACCAAGTGAGCAAAAACCCTCAGCTGGCACCTCCGTGTATACGCACGCTTGTGCATACTACTTGTCCCTCCGCTTGGCAACATGACCAGGCTGGACTGAAAGATACGACTTAACTAATTGGAGATGGGACACGTATACACAGCTCCGTATAATATACTACCACGAAACAGGAGATGTATATATATGTTATAAAAAGGACACCCTGTTTCAATCATTTGTACTGTATCCTTATATATGAATGTGTAGTCAATAGCTCGTGACAGATTGCAAAGTTGACTTGAAAATATTAGATTTAGGCATTCAAATCCAGAAGATATGTGACTACGTTTTCCCAACTGTAAAGTCAATCCATGCTGTATATGATGAGCAAATAAATTGGTTCCTTCTCAATCCATGTTGTACATAGAACCAAAACCGGCATCAGTATTTGCAAAGCTGCGAATGGCGCCCATAATTAGGTTTAATTTTATGCAAGAGATGATCTTGGCAAAAAGAAATATACGCATAGAGTGGGTCGTTGGTGCATTTATAGTTCCACATCTTCTATAGGCCACAAAAGACCACAAAGAAAAACTAAGAAATTAATAGAAAAACAAATGGGAGAATAAAACATACGGAAAAACTAACGCCCACACGTGTGGGCGTTTGCACATCGCCCACACGCCTCCATCACCACTTATTTTGCCACGTATGAACAGATGGCATCACCAGAAATCTTTTTGATTTTCGGCTTAAAAATGTTTTATCTCCTAATTAAAAAAGCGAATTAAAAATCCGTTTTCACCATCAAATCAGTCTCGATGAGATCTTCAAAACTAGACCCCATGTTGATATGTTTCGACAAAAAAAATTCCCAAAAGTTGCCATTATGTTTACACTGTAGTTGCCATAGTACTTAAACTAAAGTTGCCATGTGGCAATTTTAGTTTGTAGATCATGGCAATTTTAGTTTTTTGATGATGCAATTCCAGTACTTTGACCATGAAAATATTTTTTTGTATGAACCATGGCAATTTTAAGTGTATGTATCATGGCAATTTTAGTTTATGGTGCATGGCAAGTCTAATTTCTTAATTCCCCATTTTATAATATGTTAAAAATTACTTTCAAATGTAGAAGAAAATAGCTAAAACATATCATGACAACTTCAGTATAAACATCATGGCAATTCAAGTGCAATAGACACGACAACTTTTAATCAAAAAACAATTTCGTCGAAATATATTGATATGAGATCTAGTTTCGAAGATCTCGCCGCGAGGGATTTAATGGTGAAAACGGATCTTCAATTGGATTTTTTATTTAAGAGTTAAAACATTTTAAAAACAGAAATTTCAAAAAGATTTCAACATGCATGCATACGGTGACATGGCGTAATCTGTGTGTTATAGAGCGTGTGGGCGGGTTTGGCTCCCACCACACGTGTGGGCGTTAGCGTTGTCCAAAACATAAAGGCAAATCTGACGTGTCAGGTGACTGAGGTTTAGTTAAATCTCAATCGAATGAGGTCAACAAAAATACAATCTCAAGTATACATGTTAGAGCACGCTTCAGGTTTGCAAAATTTAGTGGAAGAATCTTTTCAATCCTTGTATGCTATCTTAGGTCACACATTTGTCTTTTTTCCTTAGCTAGGAAAAGAAAACGTTCATGAAATTTTGGTAACTCATAGTGTATTCCTACACACACACACACACACACACACACACACACACACACACACACACACAAGACTTCTTAGTGTTTTTTTAGAATTGTAAACATTTTTAATGAGGAGATAGTTGGAGGTCGGGAGCCAAAAGCTATTGTTGAATTTCTCTACTCTTTCATTTAAACTACCATA
Organism: Aegilops speltoides; assembly: GCA_021437245.1. NCBI lineage: Eukaryota > Viridiplantae > Streptophyta > Magnoliopsida > Poales > Poaceae > Aegilops > Aegilops speltoides. The sequence goes on along the minus strand of CM038144.1, from coordinate 324,481,040 downwards.
TGAAGTACTCAAGATTAAGAAATAAATATGAGAGAGGTTATGCAATGTGGGACCTGTAAGAGCTAAAAACATATGATATATAACAAAATACTTTGGCTGCGACACGGGAAAATGCAATAATCTTTCTGGAGGCACAAACGAAAATTTCCAAAAATTGGACACCATAGAGTCACATATTTTCCACTAAAAGTATATCCAAAACATTTTGTAGGTAAAGTTCCTTTTTTAGAAACTCATGACACACATAGACGCTTACATAAACACACACATTGACCCCTATATAGTTCTATACGTAAGATATAAAATAGTAGAATCCTCCGGATTTTGTTTGAATGAAATGTGATGCGGAGCATCCTTTGGTCATCCCCATGGACCTACCTTCGTTTCCCACGACACCATATGGGCCAATGGCTGGAGCTTGAGCAAAGGCTATTGAAACAAAGGTGAACTTGCTCCTCTCCGAACTACCACTTTTCACATGTGAGACATGGCTACTACCTCAAGCGGAGACCCTATGTGTGATCAGGTACTTAGAGGGAAGCCACGGAGCAACTATATCCAACGGACAAGACGGCGAGGACACCAAGTACAAGGACCAAACAGAGAAGCTGCCAGAAGTCTACAGCCACCGGACGACCGGACCACACCGGACATCCGACGCCTGGAGCCTCCACCAGCCTGAAGGGCCAGCCAGCGAATGCTACAGCGGCTGGACAACCTACACGGACCAGACGTCCGACACCTCCTTAGAGACCGGACGACCGGTCCCCTCCGGAAATCCGGTGCCACCTCACAGATGGAAAATGACGGAAATCCGAGCTCTCTGGGCGACCGGCGACCGGAGGACCGGCCGCCTCCGGATATCCGATGCCACCTGATCAGAGCCGAAATGCCAGAAGTGCAAGCGTTATCGGACGTTCGGGCCCTCACGAGCCATCGCACGACTGGTAACGGTCGGACGTCCAACGCCTGTCTGCGGACAGTGTTTCGGGCCGAAGCCCATGTACCCCTTTGCCCCCTTATACTATATATACTCCTCCTCCTCCCTCTTATTAGAGTCAGGATTGGTTTAGCTCATATGAGAGATAGAGCTTTGCACATCCACTTGATACATACTCTATTAGAGACCGAGGCCTCCGCGGAGAAGATCCCAAGTGGATTCAAGACCCTGTGAAGGGAAGATCCGCTCGCGAATTCAAGACTCCATTGTTGGGGAACGTAGTAATTTCAAAAAATTTCCTACGCACACGCAAGATCATGGTGATGCATAGCAATGAGAGGGGAGAGTGTGTCCACGTACCCTCGTAGACCGAAAGCGGAAGCGTTAGCACAACGCGGTTGATGTAGTCGTACGTCTTCACGATCCGACCGATCAAGTACCGAATGCACGTCACCTCCGAGTTCAGCACACGTTCAGCTTGATGACGTCCCTCGAACTCCGATCCAGCCGGGCTTTGAGGGAGAGTTCTGTCAGCACGACGGCGTGGTGACGATGATGATGTTCTACCGACGTAGGGCTTTGCCTAAGCACCGCTATGATATTATCGAGGTGGGCAATAGTGGAGGGGGCAGCGCACACGGCTAAGAGATCTCAAGGATCAATTGTTGTGTTTCTAGGGGGTGCCTCCCTCCTCGTATATAAAGGAGTGGAGGAGGGGGAGGGGGTCGGCCACCCTTGGCGCGCCCCATGAGGAGTCCTACTCCCGGTGGGAGTAGGACACCCCCCTTCCTTGTTGGAGTAGGAGAGGAGAGGTAAGGAGAGAGAGAGGAAAAGGAAAGGGGGGGGGGGCGCCGCCCCCCTCCTTGTCCAATTCGGACTTGGGGGGAGGGGTACGCGGCTGCCCCGCCTCACCTCTTTCACCACTTGGGCTCATGAGGCCCATTAACCTCCGGGGGGTTCCGGAAACCCCCCGGTACTCCGGTATATATCCGATAACCCCCGAAACCATTCCGGTGTCCAAATATAGTCGTCCAATATATCAATCTTTATGTATCGACCATTTCGAGACTCCTCGTCATGTCCGTGATCATATCCGGGACAACTACCTTTGGTACCTCAAAAAATATAAACTCATAATATAACCGTCATCTAACTTTAAGCGTGCAGACCCTACGGGTTCGAGAACTATGTAGACATGACCGAGACACGTCTTAGGTCAATAACCAATAGCGGAACCTGGATGCTCATATTGGCTCCTACATATTCTATGAAGATCTTTATCGGTCAAACCGCATAACAACATACATTGTTCCCTTTGTCATCGGTATGTTACTTGCCTGAGATTCGATCGTTGGTATCTCAATACCTAGTTCAATCTTGTTATCGGCAAGTCTCTTTGTTACGTAATGCATCATCCCGTAACTAACTCATTAGCTACATTGCTTGCAAGGCTTATAGTGATGTGCATTACCGAGAGGGCCGAGAGATACCTCTCTGACAATCGGAGTGACAAATCCTAAGCTCGAAATACGTCAACTCAACAAGTACCTTCGGTGACACCTTTAGAGCACCTTTATAATCACCCAGTTACGTTGTGACGTTTGGTAGCACACAAAGTGTTCCTCCGGTAAACGGGAGTTACATAATCTCATAGTCATAGGAACATGTATAAGTCATGAAGAAAGCAATAACAACATACTAAACGATCAAGTGCTAAGCTAACGGAATGGGTCAAGTCAATCACATTATTCTCCTAATGATGTGATCTCGTTAATCAAATGACAACTCATGTCCATGGTTAGGAAACTTAACCATGTTTGATTTACGAGCTAGTCAAGTAGAGGCATACTAGTGACACTCTGTTTGTCTATGTATTCACACATGTATTATGTTTCCGGGTAATACAATTCTAGCATGAATAATAAACATTTATCATGATATAAGGAAATAAATAATAACTTTATTATTGCCACTAGGGAATATTTCCTTCAGTCTCCCACTTGCACTAGAGTCAATAATATAGATTACACAGTAATGATTCGAACACCCATGGAAGAGGCTTAGTCAACGGGTCTGCAACATTCAGATCCGTATGTATCTTGCAAATCTATATGTCTCCCACCTGGACTTGGTACCGGATGGAATTGAAGCATCTCTTCATGTGCTTGGTTCTCTTGTGAAATCTGGATTCCTTTGCCAAGGCAATTGCACCAATATTGTCACAAAAGATTTTCATTGGACCCGATGCACTAGGTATGACACCTAGATCGGATATGAACTCCTTCATCCAGACTCCTTGATTTGCTGATTCCGAAGCAGCTATGTACTCCGCTTCACATGTAGATCCCGCCACGACACTTTGTTTAGAACTGCACCAACTGATAGCTCCACCGTTCAATATAAACACGTATCCGGTTTGCGATTTAGAATCGTCCGGATAAGTGTCAAAGCTTGCATCGACGTAACCATTTACGACTAGCTCTTTGTCACCTCCATAAACAAGAAACATATCCTTAGTCCTTTTCAGGTATTTCAGGATGTTCTTGACCACTGTCCAGTGATCCACTCCCGGATTACTTTGGTACCTCCCTGCTAAACTAATAGCAAGGAACACATCAGATCTGGTACACAGCACTGCATACATGATAGAGCCTATGGCTGAAGCATAGGGAACTTCTTTCATTTTCTCTCTATCTTCTGTAGTGATCGGGCATTGAGTCTGACTCAATTTCACACCTTGTATTACAAGCAAGAACCCTTTCTTTGCTTGATCCATTTTGAACTTTTTCAAAACTTTATCAAGGTATGTATTTTGTGAAAGTCCAATTAAGCGTCTTGATCTATCTATATATATCTTGATGCCCAATATATAAGTAGCTTTACTGAGGTCTTTCTTTTAAAGAACTCTTTTCAAACACTTCTTTATGCTTTCCAGAAATTCTATATCATTGCCAATCAATAATATGTCGTCCACATATAATATTAGAAATGCTACAGAGCTCCCACTCACTTTCTTGTAAATACATGCTTCTCCAAAAGTCTGTATAAAACCATATGCTTTGATCACACTATCAAAGCGTTTATTCCAACTCCGAGAGGCTTGCACCAGTCCATAAATGGATCGCTGGAGCTTGCACACACTGTTAGCACCCTTTGGATCGACAAAACCTTCTGGTTGCATCATATACAACTCTTCTTCCAGAAATCCATTCAGGAATGCAGTTTTGACATCCATTTGCCAAATTTCATAATCATAAAATGCGGCAATTGCTAACATGATTCGGACAGACTTAAGCATCGCTACGAGTGAGAAAGCCTCATCATAGTCAACCCCTTGAACATGTCAAAAACCTTTTGCAACAATTCGAGCTTCGTAGACAGTAACATTACCATCAATGTCAGTCTTCTTCTTGAGGATCCATTTATTCTCGATGGCTTGCCGATCATCGGGCAAGTCAACCAAAGTCCATACTTTGTTCTCATACATGGATCCCATCTCAGATTTCATGGCCTCAAGCCATTTTGCGGAATCTGGGCTCATCATCGCTTCCTCATAGTTCGTAGGTTCGCCATGGTTAAGTAACATGACCTCCGAATAGGATTACCGTACCACTCAGTGCGGATCTTACTCTGTTGACCTCGAGGTTTGGTAGTAACTTGATCTAAAGTTTCATGATCAATATCATTAGCTTCCTCACTAATTGGTGTAGTCGTCACTGGAACCGGTTTCTGTGATGAAGTATTTTCCAATAAAGGAGCAGGTACAGTTACCTCATCAAGTTCTACTTTCCTCCCACTCACTTCTTTCGAGAGAAACTCCTTCTCTAGAAAGGATCCATTCGTGGCAATGAATGTCTTACCTTCGGATCTGTGATAGAAGGTGTACCCAACATTTTCCTTTGGGTATCCTATGAAGACACATTTCTCCGATTTGGGTTCGAGCTTATCAGGTTGAAGCTTTTTTACATAAGCATCGCAGCCCCAAACTTTAAGAAACGACAACTTTGGTTTCTTGCCAAACCACAGTTCATAAGGTGTCGTCTCAACGGATTTTGATGGTGCCCTATTTAACGTGAATGCAGCCGTCTCTAAAGCATAACCCCAAAACGATAGCGGTAAATCAGTAAGAGACATCATAGATCGCACCATATCTAGTAAAGTACGATTAAGACGTTCAGACACACCATTTCGCTGTGGTGTTACGAGTGGCGTGAGTTGCAAAACTATTCCGCATTGTTTCAAATGTGGACCAAACTCATAACTCAAATATTCTCCTCCATGATCAGATCATAGAAACTTTATTTCTTGTTACGATGATTTTCAACTTCACTCTGAAATTCTTTGAACTTTTCAAATGTTTCAGACTTATGTTTCATTAAGTAGATATACCCATATCTGCTTAAATCATCTGTGAAGGTGAGAAAATAATGATACCCGCCGCGAGCCTCAACATTCATTGGAACACATACATCAGTATGTATGATCTCCAACAAATCAGTTGCTCGCTCCATAATTCCGGAGAACAACATTTTAGTCATCTTGCCCATGAGCCAAGGTTCACAAGTACCAAGTGATTCATAATCAAGTGTTTCCAAAAGTCCATCAGTATGGAGTTTCTTCATGCGCTTTACACCAATATGACCCAAACGGCAGTGCCACAAATAAGTTGCACTATCATTATCAACTCTGCATCTTTTGGCTTCAACATTATGAATATGTGTATCACTACTATCGAGATTCATAAAAAATAGACCACTCTTTAAGGGTGCATGACCATAAAAGATATTACTCATATAAATAGAACAACCATTATTCTCAGATTTAAATGAATAACCGTCTCGCATCAAACAAGATCCAGATATAATGTTCATGCTCAACGCTGGTACCAAATAACAATTATTTAGGTCTAAAACTAATCCTGAAGGTAGATGTAGAGGTAGCGTGCTGACGACAATCACATCGACTTTGGAACCATTTCCCACGTGCATCGTCACCTCGTCCTTAGTCAGTGTCCACTTACTCCGTAGTCCTTGTTTCGAGTTGCAAATATTAGCAACAGAACCAGTATGAAATACCCAGGTGTTACTGCGAGCTTTGGTAAGGTACACATCAATAACATGTATAGCACATATACCTTTGTTCACCTTGCCATCCTTCTTATCCGCCAAATACTTGGGGCAGTTCCGCTTCCAGTGACTAGTCTGCTTGCAGTAGAAGCACTCAGTTTCAGGTTTAGGTCCAGACTTGGGTTTCTTCTCTTGAGCAGCAACTTGTTTGTCGTTCTTCTTGAAGTTCCCCTTCTTCTTCCCTTTACCCTTTTGTTGAAACTAGTGGTCTTATTGACCATCAACACTTGATGCTCCTTCTTGATTTCTACCTCCGCAGCCTTTAGCATTGCAAAGAGCTCGGCGATTGTCTTGTTCATCCCTTGCATATTATAGTTCATCACGGAGCTCTTGTAGCTTGGTGGCAGTGATTGAAGAATTTTGTCAATGACACTACCATCCGGAAGATTAACTCCCAGTTGAATCAAGTGATTGCAATACCCAGACATTTTGAGTATATGTTCACTGACAGAACTATTCTCTTCCATCTTGCAGCTGTAGAACTTATTGGAGACTTCATATCTCTCAATCCGGGCATTTGCTTGAAATATTAACTTCAACTCCTGGAACATATCATATGCTCCATGATGTTCAAAACATCGTTGAAGTCCCGGTTCTAAGCCGTAAAGCATGGCACACTGAACTATTGAGTAGTCATCAACACGCGACTGCCAGGCATTCACAATGTCTGAAGTAGCTGGCGCAGGTGGTACACCTAGCGGTGCTTCCAGGACGTAACTCTTCTGTGCAGCAATGTGGATAATCCTCAAGTTACGGACCCAGTCTGTGTAATTGCTACCATCATCTTTCAACTTCGCTTTCTCAAGGAACGCATTAAAATTTAACGGAACACCAGCACGGGCCATCTATCTACAACAACCATAGACAAGCAAAATACTATTAGGTACTAAGTTCATGATAAATTTAAGTTCAATTAATCATATTACTTAAGAACTCCCACTTAGATAGACATCCCTCTAATCATCTAAGTGATCACATGATCCAAATCAACTAAACCATAATCGATCATCACGTGAAATGGAGTAGTTTTCAATGGTGAACATCACTATGTTGATCATATCAACTATATGATTCACGCTCGACCTTTCGGTCTCAGTGTTCCGCGGGAATATCTGCATATGCTAGGCTCGTCAAGTTTAACCTGAGTATTCTGCGCGTGCCAAACTGGCTTGCACCCATTGTAGATGGACGTAGAGCTTATCACACCCGATCATCACATGTTGTCTGGGCACGACGAACTTTGGCAACGGTGCATACTCAAGGAGAACACTTCTATCTTTAAATTTAGTGAGAGATCATCTTATAATGCTACCGTCAATCAAAGCAAGATAAGATGCATAAAAGATAAACATCACATGCAATCAATGTAAGTGATATGATATGGCCATTATCATCTTGTGCTTGTGATCTCCATCTCTGAAGCACCGTCATGATCACCATCGTCACCGGCGTGACACCTTGATCTCCATCGTAGCATCATTGTCGTCTCGCCAACTATTGCTTCTATGACTATCGCTACCGTCCAGGAAAAAACTTCGAATTGGGAGGGCGATCCTCTCGGTGAACTGAACGTACACCAAACCGACACAGGTCCTGCTGCCTGCCAAGTGGGCTCCGCGCTCATTATCCTGACTGTTCTCGCAAAGATATTAATTCTAGTGTAATGTTCAAACGATCAAATGGATGGTGGCAAAGCGAAGTTTCTGGTGGTAGGTATCTAAAACAACCCTGTGCAAGGAAGCACGCCCGTATCAATCCTTTAATTCCAAATCTGAAGGAATGGCAAAATTAGATATCCATTTTACGTTGGGGCCTGGCCAATGGGGAAAGAGAATCCAGTACCTCTTGGTCCTAAATATCATAATAGGAGCTTAGTGATAAAGTAAAGCAATTACAGGGCGATTGCATTGCATACAATAAAGCGACAACCATATGGCTCCTGCCAGTTGCCGATAACTCGGTTACAAAACATGATCATCTCATACAATAAAATATAGCATCATGCCTTGACCATATCACATCACAACATGCCCTGCAAAAACAAGTTAGACGTCCTCTACTTTGTTGTTGCAAGTTTTATGTGGCTGCTACGGGTTGAGCAAGAACCGTTCTTACCTACGTATCAAAACCACAACGATAGTTCGTCAAGTTAGTGCTGTTTTAACCTTCTCAAGGACCGGGCATAGCCACACTCGGTTCAACTAAAGTTGGAGAAACTGACACCCGCCAGCACCTGTGTGCAAAGCACGTCGGTAGAACCAGTCTCGCGTAAGCGTACGCGTAATGTCGGTGCGGGCCGCTTCATCCAACAATACCGTGAACCAAAGTGTGACATGCTGGTAAGCAGTATGACTTGTATCGCCCAGAACTCACTTGTGTTCTACTCATGCATATAACATCAACGCATAAAACCAGGCTCTGATACCACTATTGGGGAACGTAGTAATTTTAAAAAAAATCCTACGCACACGCAAGACCATGGTGATGCATAGCAACGAGAGGGGAGAGTGTGTCCACGTACCCTTGTAGACCGAAAGTGGAAGCGTTTTCACAACGCGGTTGATGTAGTCGTACGTCTTCACGATCCAATCGATCAAGTACCGAATGCACGACACTTTCGAGTTTAGCACACGTTCAGCTCGATGACGTCCCTCGAACTCCGATCTAGCCGAGCTTTGAGGGAGAGTTCCGTCAGCACGACGGCGTGGCGACGATGATGATGTTCTACCTACGAAGGGCTTCGCCTAAGCACCGCTACGATATTATCGAGGTGGACAATGGTGGAGGGGGGCACCACACACGGCTAAGAGATCTCAAGGATCAATTGTTGTGTCTCTAGGGGGTGCCTCCCTTCCCGTATGTAAAGGAGTGGAGGAGGGGGAGGGGGCGGCCACCTTTTGGCGCGCCCCATGAGGAGTCCTACTCTCACCGGGAGTAGGACTCCCCCTTCCTTGTTGGAGTAGGAGAGGAGAGGGAAGGAGAGAGGGGGGAAAGGAAAGGGGGGGGCGCCATCCCCCATCATTGTCCAATTCGGACTTGGGGGGAGGGGCGCGCGGCTGCCCCTTGGCCGCCTCTCCTCTTCCACCACTTGGGCCCGTGAGGCCCATTAACCTCCGGGGGGTTCCGGTAACCCCCCAGTGCTCCGGTATATATCCGATAACCCCCGAAACCATTTCGGTGTCCAAATATAGTCGTCCAATATATCAATCTTTATGTCTCGACCATTTCGAGACTCCTCATCATGTCCGTGATCATATCCGGGACTCCGAACTACCTTCGGTACATCAAAACATATAAACTCATAATATAACCGTCATCTAACTTTAAGCGTGCGGACCCTACGGGTTCGAGAACTATGTAGACATGACCGTGTTGGAAATATGCCCTAGAGGCAATAATAAAAGTATTATTATATTTCATTGTTCATGATAATTGTCTTTTATTCATGCTATAACTGTATTATCCGGAAATCGTAATACACGTGTGAATACATAGACCACAATATGTCCCTAGTGAGCCTCTAGTTGACTAGCTCGTTGTGATCAACAGATAGTCATGGTTTCCTGGCTATGGACATTGGATGTCGTTGATAACGGGATCCGTCATTAGGAGAATGATGTGATGGACAAGACCCAATCCTAAGCATAGCACAAAGATCGTGTAGTTCGTTTGCTAGAGCTTTTCCAATGTCAAGTATCTCTTCCTTTGACCATGAGATCGTGTAACTCCCGGATACCGTAGGAGTTCTTTGGATGTATCAAACGTCACAACGTAACTGGGTGACTATAAAGGTGCACTACAGGTATCTCCGAAAGTGTCTGTTGTGTTGACATGGATCGAGACCGGGATTTGTCACTCCGTATGACGGAGAGGTATCTCTGGGCCCACTCGGTAATGCATCATCATAACGAGCTCAAAGTGACCAAGTGGTTGGTCACGGGATCATGCATTACGGTGCGAGTAAAGTGACTTGCCGTAACGAGACCTAACAAAGTATTGGGATACCGACGATCGAGTCTCGGGCAAGTAACGTACCGATTGACAAAGGGAATTGTATACGAGGTTTTGATCGAATCCTCGACATCGTGGTTCAACCGATGAAATCATCGAGGAGCATGTGGGAGCCAACATGGGTATCCAAATCCCGCTGTTGGTTATTGCCCGAGAGTTGTCTCGGTCATGTCTACGTGTCTCCCGAACCCGTAGGGTCTACACACTTAAGGTTCGGTGACGCTAGGGTTGTATGAATATGAGTATGCAGCATACCGAATGTTGTTCGGAGTCCCGGATGAGATCTCGGACGTCACGAGGAGTTTCGGAATGGTCCGGAGGTAAAGAATAATATATAGGAAGCGGTATTTCGGCCATCGGGAAAGTTTCGGGGTCACCCGGTAATGTACCGGGACCACCGGAAGGGTCCCGGGGGTCCACCGGGTGGGGCCACCCATCCCGGAGGGCCCCATGGGCTGAAGTGGGAGGGGAGCCAGCCCATAGTGGGCTGGTGCGCCCCCCTAGACCCACCCTCTGCGCCTAGGGTTGAAACCCTAGGGTGGGGCGCACCACATGCCTTGGGGGCATTCCTCCCCTTGTCACTGCCCCTTGGGAGATTGAATCTCCCGGGGCGGCGCCCCTGGGGGCCTATATAAGGAGGGCAGGGGAGGCAGCCGCACCCAGGTGCTTTGGCGCCTCCTCCCCTGCTACACCTTGTCCTCCTCTCGTAGTCGCTTGGCGAAGCCTCTTGAGTTCTCACGCATCCACCACCAGGCCGTCGTCTCTGCTGGATCATCATCAACCTCTCCTTCCCCCTTGCTGGATCAAGAAGGAGGAGACATCTCCTGTCCCGTACGTGTGTTGAACGCGGAGGTGCTGTCCGTTCAGCACTTGGACATCGGTGATCTGAATCACGTCGAGTACGACTCCATCATCACCATCCCCTTGAACGCTTCCGCACGCGATCTACAAGTGGTATGTAGATGCAAACTCACTCCCTTGACTCGTTGCTTAGATGAACTCATAGATGGATCTTGGTTAAACTGTAGGAAATTTTTTAATATTCTACAACATTCCCCAACAGTGGCATCATGAGCTAGGTCTATGCGTAGTTCTCTAATGCACGAGTAGAACACAATTTTGTTGTGGGCGTGGATCTTGTCAACTTGCTTGCCACTACTAGTCTTTTCTTGCTTCAGCGGTATTGTAGGATGAAGTGGCCCGGACCAACCTTACACGTACGCTTACGTGAGACCGGTTCCACCGACTGACATGCACTAGTTGCATAAGGTGGCTGGCGGGTGTCTGTCTCTCCCACTTTAGTTGAAGCGGATTCGATGAAAAGGGTCCTTATGAAGGGTAAATAGAAGTTGACAAAATCACGCCAGTGGTTATTCGAGGTAAGAAAACGTTCTTGCTAGAACCCAATTGCAGCCACGTAAAGATGCAACAACAATTAGAGGACGCCTACCTTGTTTTTGCAAATGATTGTTCATGTGATGTGATATGGCCAGAAGTTGTGATGAATGATGATTGATATATTGTGATGTATGAGATCATGTTCTTGTAATAGGATTCATGACTTTCATGTCGATGAGTATGACAACCGGCAGGAGCCATAGGAGTTGTCTTTATTTTTTGTATGACCTGCGTGTCATTGAAGAACGCCATGTAAATTACTTTACTTTATTGCTAAACGCGTTAGCCATAGAAGTAGAAGTAGTCGTTGGCGTGACAACTTCATGAAGACACGATGATGGAGATCATGATGATGGAGATCATGGTGTCATGCCGGTGACAAGATGATCATGGAGCCCCGAAGATGGAGATCAATGGAGCTATATGATATTGGCCATATCATGTCACTACTATATAATTGCATGTGATGTTTATTATGTTTATGCATCTTGTTTACTTAGAACGACGGTAGTAAATAAGATGATCCTTACAACAATTTCAAGAAGTGTTCTCCCTAAGCGTGCACCGTTGCTATAGTTCATCGTTTCGAAGCACCACGTGATGATCGGGTGTGATAGATCCTTACGTTCACATACAACGGGTGTAAGACAGTTTTACACATGCAAAACACTTAGGGTTAACTTGATGAGCCTAGCATGTGCAGACATGGCCTCGGAACACGGAGATCGAAAGGTCAAACACGAGTCGTATGGAAGATACGATCAACATGAATATGTTCACCGACGATGACTAGTCCGTCTCACGTGATGATCGGACACGGCCTAGTCAACTCGGATCGTGTAACACTTAGATGACTAGAGGGATGTCTAATCTGAGTGGGAGTTCATTGAATAATTTGATTAGATGAACTTAATTATCATGAACTTTGTCTAAAACCTTTGCAAATATGTCTTGTAGATCAAATGGCCAACGCTCATGTCAACATGAACTTCAACGCGTTCCTAGAGAAAACCAAGCTGAAAGATGATGGCAGAACTATACGGATCGGGTCCTAACCTAAGGATCATCCTCATAGCTGCCAGAAACAATATGTCCTCGAAGGACCGCTAGGTGACGCCCCGTCTCTGCAGAACCAAGACGTTATGAACGCTTGGCAGTCTCGTCTCGATGATTACTCCCTCGTTCGGTGCGGCATGCTTTACAGCTTAGAACCGGGCTCCAAAAGCATTTTGAGCATCATGGAGCATATGAGATGTTCAAGAGCTGAAACTAGTTTTCCAAGATCATGCGCGGTCGAGAGATATGATGTCTCCGACAAGTTCTATAGTTGTAAGATGGAGGAAAACAGTTACTCACAAGGAGCACATACTCAAGATGTCCAGGGTGCACAACCGTATGACCCAAATTGAACATTAACCTCCCCGATGAGGCGGTCATTGACAGAATCCTCCATCGCTCCCACCAAGCTACAAGAGCTTTGTGATGAACTACAACATGCGGGGATGGTGAAGACCATTCTGAAGTGTTCTCAATCGTCAAGTCAGCAGAGGCTGAAATCAAGAAAGAACATCAAGTGTTGATGGTCAATAAGACCACTAAGTTCAAGAAGGGCAAGGGCAAGAAGAACTTCAAGAAGGACGGCAAGGATGTTGCTACGCCCGATAAGCCGCCATCGGGAAGAAGTCAAAGAATGGACCCAAGCCCGAGACCGAGTGCTTTTATTGCAAGGGAAGGGTCACTTGAAGCGGAACGCACCAAATACTTAGCGGATAAGAAGGCCGGCAACACCAAAGGTATATTTGATATACATGTAATTGATGTGTACCTTACCACTACTCGTAGTAACTCCTGGGTATTTGATACCGGTGTCGTTGCTCATATTTGTAACTCACAGCAGGAGTTGCGGAATAAACGGAGACTGGCGAAGGACGAGGTGACGATGCGCGTCGGGAATGGTTCCAGGGTCGATGTGATCGTCGTCGGCAAGCTACCTCTACATTTACCTACGGGATTAGTTTTGAACCTTAATAATTGTTATTTGGTGCCAAGTTTGAGCATGAACATTGTATCGGGATCTCGTTTGATGCGAGATGGCTACTCATTTAAATCCGAGAATAATGGTTGTTCTATTTATATGAGTAATATCTTTTATGGTCATGCTCCGATGGTCAATGGTTTATTCTTAATGAATCTCGAGCGTAGTATTACACATATTCATAGTGTGAATGCCAAAAGATGTAAAGTTGATAACGATAGTCCCACATACTTGTGGCACTGCCGCCTTGGTCACATTGGTTTCAAGCGCATGAAGAAGCTCCATGCTGATGGACTTTCAGAGTCTCTTGATTATGAATCATTTGACACATGCGAACCATGCCTCATGGGCAAAATGACCAAGACTCCATTCTCCGGAACAATGGAGCGAGCAACCAATTTGTTGGAAATCATACATACTGATGTGTGCGGTCCAATGAGCGTTGAGGCTCGCGGAGGATATCGTTATGTTCTCACTCTCACTGATGACTTGAGTAGATATGGGTATGTCTACTTAATGAAACACAAGTCTGAGACCTTTGAAAAGTTCAAGGAATTTCAGAATGAAGTAGAGAATCAACGTGACCGAAAGATAAAGTTCCTACGATCAGATCGTGGAGGAGAATATTTAAGTCACGAATTTGGCACACACTTAAGGAAATGTGGAATCGTTTCACAACTCACGCCGCTGGAACACCTCAACAGAACGGTGTGTCCGAACGTCGTGTCGCACTCTATTGGATATGGTGCGGTCTATGATGTCTCTTACCGATTTACCGCTATCATTTTGGGGATGCGCTCTAGAGACAGCTACATTCACTTTAAATAGGGCACCGTCTAAATCCGTTGAGACGACACCGTATAAATTATGGTTTGGGAAGAAACCTAAGCTGTCGTTTCTAAAAGTTTGGGGATGCGATGCTTATGTCAAGAAACTCCAACCTGAAAAGCTCGAACCCAAGTCGGAAAAATGCGTCTTCATAGGATACCCTAAGGAAACCGTTGGGTATACCTTCTACTTAAGATCCAAGGGCAAGATCTTTGTTGCCAAGAACGGATGCTTTCTGGAAAAAAGAGTTTCTCTCGAAAGAAGTAAGTGGGAGGAAAGTAGAACTCGATGAAGTACTACCTCTCGAACGGGAAAGTAGTGTAGCTCAGGAAAATGTTCCTGTGATGCCTACACCAACTGAAGAGGAAAATAATGATGATGATCAAGGTACTTGGATCAAGTTGCTCTTGAACTTCAGAGGTCCACAAGGACACGCTCCGCACTGAGTGGTACGGCAACCCTGTCCGGAAATCATGTTGTTAGACAACGGTGAACCTTCGAACTATGAAGAAGCGATGGCGGGCCCGGATTCCAACAAATGGCTTGAAGCCATGAAATCAGAGATAGAATCCATGTATGAAAACAAAGTATGGACGCGATAGAAAATAAATGGATTTTTAAGAAGAAGACGGACGTGGATGGTAATGTTACCATTTATAAAGCTCGACTTGTCGCTAAGGGTTATCGACAAGTTCAAGGGATTGACTACGACGAGACATTCTCTCCCGTAGCGAAGCTGAAGTCCGTCCGAATCATGTTAGCAATTGCCGCATACTATGATTATGAGATATGGCAGATGGACGTCAAAACGGCATTCCTTAACGGACATCTTAAGGAAGAGCTGTATACAATACACCCGGAAGGTTTTGTCGATCCTAAGAACGCTAACAAAGTATGCAAGCTCCAGCGATCCATTTATGGACTGGTGCAAGCATCTCGAGTTGGAACATTCCTTTGATGAGATGATCAAAGCGTTTGTTTATGCGACTTATGGAGAAGCCTGCGTTTACAAGAAAGTGAGTGGGAGCTCAGAGCATTTCTCATATTATATGTAGATGACATACTCTTGATGGGAAATGATATAGAACTTTTGGACAGCATTAAGGCCTACTTGAATAAGTGTTTTTCAATGAAGGACCTTGGAGAAGCTGCTTATATATTAGGCATCAAGATCTATAGAGATAGATCGAGACGCCTCATAGGTCTTTCACAAAGCACATACCTTGATAAGATTTTGAAGAAGTTCAAAATGGATCAGTCCAAGAAGGGGTTCTTGCCTATGTTACAAGGTGTGAGATTGAGCTCGGCTCAGTCCCCAACCACGGCAAAAGATAAAGAAGAGATGAGTGTCATCCCCTATGCTTCAGCCATAGGATCTATTATGTATGCCATGCTCTGTACTGGACTGATGTAAACCTTGCCGTAAGTTTGGTAGCAAGGTACCAAAGTAATCCCGCAAGGAACACCGGACAGCGGTCAAGAATATCCTGAAGTACCAAAAGGACAAAGGACATGTTTCTCGTTTATGGAGATGACGAAGAGCTCGTCAGAAGGGTTACGCCGACGCTAGCTTCGACACGATCTGATGACTCTAAGTCACAAACCGGATACGTGTATATGTGGAATGGTGGAGCAAGATGGTGGTGCAAATGCAAGCAGAGCGTCGTGGCGGGATCTACATGTGAAGCGGAGTACATGGCAGCCTTGGAGGCAGCGATGAAGCAATTTGGGTGAAGGAGTTCATCACCGACCTAGGAGTCATACCCAATGCGTCGGGGCCGATCAAACTCTTCTGTGACAACACCGGAGCTATTGCCCTTGCCAAGGAGCCCGGTTTCACAAGAAGACCAGCACATCAAGCGTCGCTTCAACTCCATCCGTGAAAATGTTCAAGATGGAGACATAGATATTTGCAAAGTACATACGGATCTGAATGTCGCAGATCCGCTGACTAAACCTCTCTCATGAGCAAAACATGATCAACACCGTAACTCTATGGGTGTTCGATTCATCACAATGTAACTAGATTAGTGACTCTAGTGCAAGTGGGAGACTGTTGGAAATATGCCCTAGAGGCAATAATAAAAGTATTATTATATTTCATTGTTCATGATAATTGTCTTTTATTCATGCTATAAGCAGTATTATCCGGAAATCGTAATACACGTGTGAATACATAGACCACAATATGTCCCTAGTGAGCCTCTAGTTGACTAGCTCGTTGTGATCAACAGATAGTCATGGTTTCTGCTATGGACATTGGATGTCGTTGATAACGGATCACGTCATTAGGAGAATGATGTGATGGACAAGACCCAATCCTAAGCATAGCACAAAGATCGTGTAGTTCGTTTGCTAGAGCTTTTCCAATGTCAAGTATCTCTTCCTTTGACCATGAGATCATGTAACTCCCGGATACCGTAGGAGTTCTTTGGGTGTATCAAACGTCACAATGTAAATGGGTGACTATAAAGGTGCACTACAGGTATCTCCGAAAGTGTCTGTTGGGTTGACACGGATCGAGACTGGGATTTGTCACTCCGTATGACGGAGAGGTATCTCTGGGCCCACTCGGTAATGCATCATCATAACGAGCTCAAAGTGACCAAGTGGTTGGTCACGGATCATGCATTACGGTACGAGTAAAGTGACTTGCCGGTAACGAGACTGAACAAGGTATTGGGATACCTACGATCGAGTCTCGGGCAAGTAACGTACCGATTGACAAAGGGAATTGTATACGGGGTTTTGATCGAATCCTCGACATCGTGGTTCAACCGATGAAATCATCGAGGAGCATGTGGGAGCCAACATGAGTATCCAGATCCCGCTGTTGGTTATTGCCCGAGAGTCGTCTCGGTCATGTCTACGTGTCTCCTGAACCCGTAGGGTCTACACACTTAAGGTTCGGTGACGCTAGGGTTGTATGAATATGAGTATGCGGCATACCGAATGTTGTTCGGAGTCCCGAATGAGATCCCGGACGTCACGAGGAGTTTCGGAATGGTCCGGAGGTAAAGAATAATATATAGGAAGTGGTATTTCCGCCATCGGGAAAGTTTCGGGGTCACCCGGTAATGTACCGGGACCACCGGAAGGGTCCTGGGGGTCCACTGGGTGGGGCCACCCATCCCGGAGGGCCCCATGGGCTGAAGTGGGAGGGGAGCCAGCCCATAGTGGGCTGGTGCGCCCCCTAGGCCCACCCCCTACGCCTAGGGTTGAAACCCTAGGGTGGGGGGCGCACCACATGCCTTGGGGGGCACTCCTCCCCCCTTGGCCGCCGCCCCCTTGGGAGATTGAATCTCCCAGGGCCGGCGCCCCCCCTGGGGGCCTATATAAAGGAGGGCAGGGGGGAGGGCAGCCGCACCCAGTGCTTTGGCGCCTCCCTCCCCCTGCTACACCTTGTCCTCCTCCCGTAGTCGCTTGGCGCGCCTCGATGGAGTTCTCACAGATCCACCACCACACCGTCGTGCTGCTGGATCATCATCTACCTCTCCTTCCCCCTTGCTGGATCAAGAAGGAGGAGACGTCTCCCATCCCGTACGTGTGTTGAACGCGGAGGTGTTGTCCGTTCAGCACTTGGACATCGGTGATCTGAATCACGTCGAGTACGACTCCATCATCACCATCCCCTTGAACGCTTCCGCACGCGATCTACAAGTGATATGTAGATGCAAACTCACTCCCTTGACTCATTGCTTAGATGAACTCATAGATGGATCTTGGTGAAACCGTAGGAAATTTTTTAATTTTCTGCAACGTTCCCCAATAGACCGAGACACGTCTTCGGTCAATAACCAATAGCGGAACCTGGATGCTCAGATTGGCTCCTACATATTCTACGAAGATCTTTATCGGTCAAACCGCATAACAACATACGTTGTTCCCTTTGTCATCGGTATGTTACTTGCCCGAGATTCGATCGTCGGTGTCTCAATACCTTGTTCAATCTCGTTACCGGCAAGTCTCTTTACTCGTTACGTAATGCATTATCTCGTAACTAACTCATTAGCTACAATTCTTGCATGGCTTATAGTGATGTGCATTACCGAGAGGGCCCAGAGATACCTCCCCGACAATCGGAGTGACAAATCCTAATCTCGAAGTACGTCAACTCAACAAGTACCTTCGGAGACACCTGTAGAGCACCTTTATAACACCCAGTTACGTTGTGACGTTTGGTAGCACACAAAGTGTTCCTCTGGTAAATGGGAGTTACATAATCTCATAGTCATAGGAACATGTATAAGTCATGAAGAAAGCAATAGCAACATACTAAACGATCAAGTGCTAAGCTAATGGAATGGGTCAAGTCAATCACATCATTCTACTAATGATTGATCCCGTTAATCAAATGACAACTGATGTCCATGGTTAGGAAACTTAACCATGTTTGATTTACGAGCTAGTCAAGTAGAGGCATACTAGTGACACTCTGTTTGTCTATGTATTCACACATGTATTATGTTTCCGGGTAATACAATTCTAGCATGAATAATAAACATTTATCATGATATAAGGAAATAAATAATAACTTTATTATTGCCTCTAGGGCATATTTCCTTCATCCATCTCATCACGGATTGGGAAGAACTACCGATCGTTTGTATCATCCCTTGTTGTGTTTGGATCGTGTATCACTCTTTATGTTCATGGATCTAGCACATGTGTGATCGTTTCTCATTGATTTGAGTGTTTCCTCTTGTTTCCCCTCTCGAGTGTTCTTTGTGTTCTTCATGGGATCCCCTTTAAATCGTGAAAGATTGGGCTTAGGGTTCCACCCTACATCAAAATGGGACTGTAGTCGAGTACATTTTGGATATGTATACAATCGTTACCTGGCATTCTTGCCTATCAGCAACGTTACTCTATATGAAGGTCAAACTTGCACGTTATAAATTTATAACAGAAGGACGAAAAATGTATTCCCGATGTGTTATTTTCTTCCATGCGATTCATATTAGATATAACCTAAATCTTTAGAATACAGATTGTCTCTATTCTTTTTTATTTGAGAATTAGATGCTGCTTGGCATGGGAAATGATGCTCCCAGAACACTATGAGATGTTGGAGTGGAGCTTAATTAAAATGCCACATGGCAAAATCTTGTGAAATGAAACAATTATCCGTGGATGATTCTTATGGGGGACCCGAGATCTAAGATATACAAGTATAGTTGTAAAGGATCATATAGGAAGGCCAGATTCGTGCCCAGGCTCAGTTGTCATATCTCACTAGTCCACGGGTGTTGTGTCATATGCTCTGAAAGATCTCGGAACATTGAAATGGCGGTCTCAAGGGAGACACCAAAACCATCTGACTAGTATCCAATGTTCCCACACAAGTCTAGAGGAGTTGGCTAATGAAATCCCAAACACATAGACACGTCGCTTCATCATGTATTTTTGATCAATCACTAGCAAATGCATAACAAAGATTTCAAAACCCTACACACAACATGCACTTCATAATTATACACGTATTATGCACGTGCGTGTCTGGAAACAACAAGTATCACAACACAAACTTTATGACTCAAAACATATATATCCAATGGCTCTAACAAACAAACAAAATAGAGTTATTACACACAGGGGTCAGATGAACCAACACCCAACTACAAGCAAGAGCAAGTTATGCCTTAGTATAGAACAAGTTTAATAAGCGGAATAAGAGGCCTGAATCTAAAGCAACAACTCTCCCAAGGCACCAGACTGTCATCTGGAACTTCCAAGTTACTAGTCGATATCGATCTCCATGAAGAAACCACCATCAGGTTTGGTAATCTCCTCTGCAACAAGTTAACTAAGCAAGGATGAGTACAATTTTACTTCGCAAGACTTGCATCAAAACTAGCTACACATGCTCAAGTATCAAGGGGGAGGATGTGGACTAGTTTGCAGAATTGCCAACTTTGACTTTGGATACTCTAAGTTACATGTACCAATAGCTTGTATCATGAGTAAGATAACGCATATGAGTCCGTCATCTAGGTAATCACCACACTGATACACCATCGGGAATCCTCCCTCGACTCATCCATGAGGACGCAATTCAAGGTATTCATGGTTATCTTAACACTATTAACATAACCATTAAATTTTTCTATGATCGACCATAGATCACCAAGTAGCCACTTAACCGTGGACACACATATTCGAATATAATTAACCCTGCAAGGGTGTACAACATTTCCCACATGCATTGATCATCTCTTAATGCCAGCTAGTAGCGCACTTTAGGTTGTGTCCCGACAGACGATGGTCGAGTATGACTCTTACCTTAACACTTGAATGTAGTCCAAGGAGTCGCCTATCTGGGCTGAAGCCATAGTTGGGAGTCTAGCGGAGTTCTCCGATGCGGCCTCAAACATTGTCAGCAAGTCCCAAAACCCATCCGATGGCACATGGGAAGTCGTGTCACATTTCTGTGTCATGCAATGCCAATTCCTATGCATACGTTGCGAAAACCGAAACTAGTTGTGACTCATGTACTTGTCTGAGGCAAGCTAGTAGGTCGGGGGGAGGGGGTTCATATGCCCAACATGTGATTATGTGCTCAATCTGTTGGCGAACGTAGTAATTTCAAAAAAAATCCTACGCACAGGCAAGATCATGGTGGTGCATAGCAACGAGAGGGGAGAGTGTTGTCCACGTACCCTCGTAGACCATAAGCGGAAGCGTTATGATAGCACGGCTGATGTAGTCGTACGTCTTCACGATCGACCGATCCTTAGTACCGAAAGTACGGCACCTCCGTGATATGCACACGTTCGGCTCGGTGACGTCCCACGAACTCACGATCCAGCAGAGTGTCGAGGGAGAGCTTCATCAGCACGATGACATGATGACAGTGATGATGAAGCTACCGGCACAGGGATTCGCCTAAGCACTACGATGATATGACCGAGGTGGATTATGGTGGAGGGGGCACCACACACGGCAGAAAACAATCAACTTGTGTGTCCTAGGGTGCCCTCTGCCTCCGTATATAAACGAGCAAGGGGGAGGCCGACCGAACCTTGGGGCGCGCCAGGAGAGGAGGAGTCCTCCTCCTAGTAGGACTCCCCTTTCCAACTCCTACTAGGAGGGGGAAAGGAAGGAGGAGAGGGAGAAGGAAAGGGGGGCGCCCCCCTTCCCTAGTCCAATTCAGACTAGAGGGGGAGGGGGCACGCGACCTGCCCTTGTCGGCCCTCTCTCTCTCCACTACGGCCCATTGGCCCATTAGTTCTCCCGGGGGGTTCCGGTAACCCTCCGGCACTCCGGTTTTCTCTGAAATCACCTGGAACACTTCCTGTGTCCAAATATAGCTGTCCAACATATCAATCTTTATGTCTCAACCATTTCGAGACTCCTCGTCATGTCCATGATCACATCCGAGACTCTGAACTATCTTCGGTACATCAAAACACATAAACTCATAATACCGATCGTCACCGAACATTAAGCATGCGAACCCTACGGGTTCGAGAACTATGTAGACATGACCGAGACACGTCTCTGTTCAATAACCAATAGCGGGACCTGGATGCTCATATTGGCTCCCACATATTCTACAAAGATCTTTATCGGTCAAACCGCATAACAACATACATTGTTCCCTTTGTCATCGGTATGTTACTAGCCCGAGATTCGATCGTCGGTATCGCAATACCTAGTTCAATCATTACCGGCAAGTCTCTTTACTCGTTCCGTAATGCATCATCCCGCAACTAAATCTTTAGTCACATTGCTTGCAACTCTCATAGTGATGTGCATTACCGAGAGGGTCCAGAGATACCTCTCCGACAATCGGAGTGACAAATACTAATCTCAATCTATGCCAACTCAACAAGTACCATCAGAGACACCTGCAGAGCACCTTTATGATCACCCAGTTACGTTGTGACGTTTTGTAGCACAAGTGTTCCTCTAGTATACGGGAGTTGCATAATCTCATAGTCATAGGAACATGTATAAGTCATGAAGAAAGCAATAGCAATATACTAAACGATCAAATGCTAAGCTAACGGAATGGGTCAAGTTAATCACATCATTCTCTAATGATGTGATCCCGTTAATCAAATGACAACTCATGTCTATGGCTAGGAAACTTAACCATCCTTGATTCAACGAGCTAGTCAAGTAGAGGCATACTAGTGACACTATGTTTGTCTATGTATTCATACATGTACTAAGATTCCGGTTAATACAATTCTAGCATGAATAATAAACATTTATCATGATATAAGGAAATATAAATAACAAATTTATTATTGCCTCTAGGGCATATTTCCTTCAGTCTCCCACTTGCACTAGAGTCAATAATCTAGATTACACAGTAATGATTCTAACAGCCATTGAGCCCTGGTGCTGATCATGTTTTGCTCGTGAGAGAGGCTTAGTCAACGGGTTTGCAACATTCAGATCCGTATGTACCTTGCAAATCTCAATGTCTCCCTCCCTGACTTGATCGCGGATGGAATTGAAGCGTCTCTTGATGTGCTTGGTTCTCTTGTGAAATCTGGATTCCTTTGCCAAGGCAATTGCACCAGTATTGTCACAAACGATTTTCATTGGACCCGATGCACTAGGTATGACACCTAGATCAGATATGAACTCCTTCATACAGACTCCTTCACTTGCTGCTTTCGAAGCAGCTATGTACTCCACTTCACCGATTCTTTCTATCCGGCGCCACCGAGTTCAGATGTCCTAGCCCTTGCCACAAACCCTAGGCAAATCAGTCTCACCGATAGGGATCTCGGTCTCACCGAGATGGGATTGTAATCTCTCTGTTTGCCTTCGTAACATTTCGGTCCAACCGAGATGAGCGATCAGTCCCACTGAGACTGCAATGCAAACTCTCCGTTTCCCTTTCGTAATCTCACCGAGATGAGCGAATTGGTCCCGCCGAGTTTGCCTGACTAATCCTCTGTGTGTCCATTACCAAAATCGATCTCACCGAGTTTGTGTAATCGGTCTCACTGAGATTACGTTATGCCCTAACCCTAACCATATCGGTCCTACCGAGTTGCATGTCGGTCCCACCAAAAATCCTAACGGTCACATTATTTGCTAAATCGGTCCGACCGAGTTTGATGACTCGGTCCCACCGAGATTGGCAAGTTGTGTGTAACGATTAGATTTTGCGTGGAGGCTTTATATACCCCTCCACCCACTCTTCATTCATGGAGAGAGCCATCAGAACATGCCTACACTTCCAACATACATTTTCTGAGAGAGAACCACCTACTCATGTGTTGAGACCAAGATATTCCATTCCTACCATATGAATCTTGATCTCTAGCCTTCCCCAAATTGCTTTCCACTCAAATCTTCTTTCCACCAAATCCAAATCTTGTGATAGAGAGTTGAGTGTTGGGGAGACTATCATTTGAAGCACAAGAGCAAGGAGTTCATCATCAACACACCATTTGTTACTTCTTGGAGAGTGGTGTCTCCTAGATTGGCTACGTGTCACTTGGGAGCCTCCGACAAGATTGTGGAGTTGAACCAAGGAGTTTGTAAGGGCAAGGAGATCGCCTACTTCGTGAAGATCCACCCTAGTGAGGCAAGTCCTTCATGGGCCACGACCATGGTGGGATAGACAAGGTTGCTTCTTCATGGACACTTCGTGGGTGGAGCCCTCCGTGGACTCGCGCAGCCGTTACCCTTTGTGGGTTGAAGTCTCCAACGTGGACGTACGATAGCACCACCTATCGAAACCACGACAAAAACATCCGTGTCTCCTATTGCGTTTGCACTCTCCAAACCCTTCCCTTTACATTCTTGAAAGTTGCATGCTTTACTTTCCGCTGCTCATATACTCTTTGCACGCTTGCTTGAATTGTGGTAAGATTGCTTGAATTGTGCTAAGTTGCTAAAATCTGCCATGAACTAAAATTGGGAAAAGGCTAGATTTTTATTTGGTCAAGTAGTCTAATCACCCCCTCTAGACATACTTTCGATCCTACAAGTGGTATCAGAGCTTTGGTCTCCACTTGCTTTGATTTCCATAGCTTTTGGTAGTCATAGCCTTAGTTTCACAACCTAGGAGAGTATGGCGTCTAGCGAGGGAAATTGCCACCGTAGAGGTCCTTACTTTGATGGTACTAACTTTGCTAGTTGGAAGCATAAGATGAAAATGCATATTCTTGGACATAACCCCGCCGTTTGGGCTATTGTATGTATTGGCTTGCAAGGTGAATTCTTTGATGGGAGAGAACCAAACCGTGAAGCTACCGCGGAAGAGTTGAAGATGCTGCAAGACAATGATCAAGCTTGTGATATCCTCTTCAATGGACTGTGCCCCGAAGAATTCAACAAAATCAGCCATATTGAGAATGTGAAAGTGCGTTATATCGACTAGAGGGGGGGTGAATAGGCGATTTTTATGAATTCTTCACTGAGGAATTTGCTAGTGAGGAAATTCCTTAGCGAAGAACTACTTGCAGCGGAATATGTACTCAGAAGTAAACATAACAGGATACACACATAGTCAGCATGATGAAATGAAGACTAAAAAAGAGTACGGAAAGCGTAAACACAGGATAGCAAGATGAAGACAAACAGATCAAGTAATTGAACGAGGAATTTGTGAAAGTCTTGATCAAAGTCTTCAAACACGATATGAACAACATTCAACATAGTATCGAGGAAATGAAAGAGTTGAGGAAATAGAACCCGGTCGGTTGGTGAAGACAATGATTTGGTAAACCAGTTCCAACTGCTGTCTCGGTTATGCGTCTGGTTGGAGCGGCCGAGTATTTAAACTCGAGGACACACAGTCCGGACACCCGATCTCGAGCCGCAACTCCGAACACCCGATCCTCATCAGATTCTCCTTGAACTAAGACCACGCAGCCTCGTCCCAATCACTCGCAGTAAGTCTTGGTGACTTCCAAACCTTCACAGACTTGGTCACTCGGCTATCCACAATTCCTCTTGGATGCTCTAGACCTTGACGCCTAACCGTCTGGAAGAAGCACAGTCTTCAAAGGTAACAAGCGTCGGATCCACGCAGGATCAATTTCTTCAGTGATGCTCAATCACTTTGGGTTTGTGGGGGTTTGGTTTTTGGGATTTTCCTCACTTGATGATTTTCGCTCAAAGTCCTCGAAGGATGGGTTGCTCTCAAATGACAAGTGTCAAGTTCTCTCGGAGCAGCCAACCAGCTAGTGGTTGTAGGGGGCGGCTATTTATAGCCTAGGGAGCAGCCCGACATGATAAGACATAAATGCCCTTCAATGATATGACCATTAGGTGGATAAGATATTTTGGGACAGCCGGCGCGCAGCACGGCAACGGTCGGAAATTTGACTCTCAAATTCCTCAGGGCTATCATGTTCCTCACTGTGTAGGCAATTCGCACCGGCGAATTCCTAACTCCTCAGTCAGAGCAAAGTCCTTGTCGGTGTCAAAACCGGCGGATCTCGGGTAGGGGGTCCCGAACTGTGCGTCTAGGCGGATGGTAACAAGAGACGAGGGACACAATGTTTTTACCCAGGTTCGGGACCTCTCGATGGAGGTAAAACCCTCGCCCCGCTTGATTAATATTGATGATATGGGTAGTACAAGAGTAGATCTACCACGAGATCAAGGAGGCTAAACCCTAGAAGCTAGCCTATGGTATGATTGTTGAGATGTAATGTTAGTCCCACGGACTAAGGCCCTCCGGTTTATATAGACACCGGAGAGGCTAGGGTTACAGTAGTCGGTTACAATGGTAGGAGATCTACATATCCGTATTGCCAAGCTTGCCTTCCACGCCAAGGAAAGTACCTTCCTGACACGAGTGGAGTCTTCAATCTTCTATCTTCGTAGTCCAGGAGTCCGGCGGATATTGATAGTCCGGCTGTCCGGACACCCCGATCCAGACTCCTCAAGAGTAGCCTGAATCGGTCTTCAATGACGATAAGTCCGACGTGCATAATGTTCGGCATTGCAAGGCGGGTTCCTTTCCTGAATAATTCGGAAAAGATAATGAACACCGTGATAGTGTCCGCTCGCAAAATAAATTCCACATTCCAATCGTAGAGAATAAAACATATATCTTGATCCAATCTGCCGACGTATTATGCGGCGTGACATCACACCGCTACCAAGCCCTTGTTTGAATTACTATACCACCTCAAAGACGTTTAGCGGCGGTTTCTTGGCACGCCCCGTCAAGCGAGATCGTGTTCCCCTTATTCCGGATTCTCATCAATACGTGCGTGGGTAACCCAACCGCGCCATTGATGGTGGCGCTTGGGAGATAAGCGAGTTTTACCAGCCGTGAGGGACGATAGTTTCGTCGCCTATATATAAGGGATAAGGATTTACCTTCTCACCCACGCCTTCTTCCTCCTTTGCTTATCCATCCTGCGAACTCAAGCTCCAACGCCCAAGCTCGTGCATCCCACCTCGACCCTTCTCCTAATATGTCCGGAGGGGAGGCAATGGATGGCCTCCACCGCCAAGGAGGAGGACATCACCAAGCTGCGCGACGTCGGATACCTTTCAAATGACATCGCGCGCGGGCTGCCCGACGTGGGCAGCTCATCCCTACCCTGTGGCCTCATGAGAGGTCGTCTTCCTTCCCCACTTCCTCTGCGGATTGGGCTTTCCGCTCCATCCATTCGTCTAGGGGCTCATGTTTTACTACGTCCCGATTTCCACGATCTGGCGCCAACCGTCCTCAACATCTCGGCGTTTATCGTCAGGTGTCTTGAGCCTTTCTCTGCATCCGCCCCACTTCGCCTGTGGCTCAAGACCTTCAACGTCAAGCGAAGGTTGTGAAGGGGCGCAAGCGGAATCTTGAGGCGCCATGTTGGGCAAGCCGCCCAACGTCCCTTAACTAGAAGGGACCTTCGTGGACTCCGTCAAGGGGTGGCAATCGGGGTGGTTCTACATCACCGAGCCGCGCAAGCCTACATGGGCGGCGGCCCCCGAATTTAGATCTGGAATCCCCACGCAGCTCACCTCCTGGAAAGAGAAGGGCTTGCAGTGGGGTGATTCGGTGGAGGTGACGGGACTTCGAGCCTGCATCAAGAAGCTGGTGAGCAATAGGCTCCGGCTCGTCGACGTGGTCCAGGTCATGCTCCTCCGGCGGATTCTCCCATGCCAAGAACGGGTATTTAATCTGTGGGAGTTTAATCCGGAACAGCACCAGACGTTGAGCGGGCTCTTCGATACAACGTACGAAGGCGCCTGGAGGGTGCTATTCAAGGGCGCCGAAGCCCCCACATCCGCGACCGAAGACCGCGGATTCAGCTCGCAGTCTCCGATTGACGAGGTAAGTGATTCGACCCCGTTACGGGACACTTGCAGTAATTAGATTGACTCTAGCGAGGCTTTTAATCTGCCTCTTCCTTTGATAGGAATGGATGCAAAAGGCCCAGCTGCTCATCAGCCCGACTCCCATGCCAGAAGAACCAGTGGGTGCCCGCTTAGCAAGGCTGCTGGTTCCGGCACCGCACGTGGTGCCGGAGAAGAAGGCCAAGAAGAAGGCCACGGGGACTCGAAAGAGTTCCCGTAATCAGGCGTCTGACGACGATGAGGACTCCTCCCCCGAAGACGAGGAGGAGAAGAGGAGTACTCTCTCCCGGAGGAGGGAGAGAAGAAGAGGAAGGCCTCCCAATCGGGCGGCCAAGGGTCAGAGGGGAGAACTATCCCCGGACGGTTTGGCCAACATCAATGTTGGCGAGGAAGAGTGGCCTCAAGGGCCAAAGTCCGGCAGGATCGTAAGCATTCAGATCATTTATATGCCGTACATTGCATGCCACGTAGTGTCCTTCTAACGCCGCATCCTGCACAGAGTCCGGCCGTTGACGATCTTCTGACTCGATGGCGGGTCTTTGGCGCCGTCGGATGTAAATTCTATCCCGATCCTCTACCCGCTGCGTCGGCGAGGGCGACGAGGCGGAATCCTGAGAGGACCCGCCAGAGGAGGCTCGGGGCGCCGTCGGCGTCCTCCGGACTTTGTGCGGATTCTACCTCGGAACCCGTGGCGGTTCCAGAGTCCGCAAGCGGTCCCTTCGAAAGAAGGGTAGGACCGTGGCGCCGGCGGCCTCCGTCCAACCGGAGGCGCCGGATAACCCTTTGGAGGCACTTAAAGGCGCTTCCATCGAGGAAGAACACCGCACTCTCATGGGTGCGGTGATTGAGAAGGTCCAGGCTTCGCCAAGGGCGGGCCGACCAAGCTTGCAACAACCTTCTAACGGGCTTTGAGGTAAGAAGTTTAAAATAATGTAATGTAATACCGCATAGACAAGAGTAGCCCGATGCTTAGTTCGGTGTTGGAAGGAAAAGCGGACTAAGGATCTAACAAGATATATGCAGGGTTGCTAAAAAATATGTCAATATGGGTTTGCAGGCTGCGCTGTTGACCTCTGCCGCATTAAAGGCGGAGGTCAAGGCGTTGAAGAAGGACCTTGAGCGGTCGGAGCAAGAGCTCGGCCATGCCAAGAGGCAGCTCAAGGAAAAAGAAGGTGAATAGCACCACTTTAAATAAGTACCTTACAGAAAAGGGTTTTGGTTGCAAACAAAATTAATAAGGATAACATGTGTAATGCAGGGCCACTAACGAGGTGGCAGCCACGAAGGATGCCGTGTCCATGGCCGAGCATAATGCGCCACGAACGGCTGAGCGAGAAAAGCAAGCGGCTCGTGGCGGAAGTTCGGCAAGAGCTCCGTGCTCTCATGGAAAAGCATGAGAGTATGGGCGTGACTCAAGACTCGAGTCCGAGCTTGCCTCGGCTCTCGAAAGTGCCAAGTCCGCCAAGGCCGAGGCCGAAGGCCCATCGGAGGTAGAGGACATGAAGAAGATAGCGGCGGTAAGGCGTTTTCCATGCGAGCAAGCATGTTAATGTAAATTACGGATACTTACCCAAATTCGAACTCTCCGGGGCATTTGCAGATCTGCGCGTAGTCGTCGATGCCGCCGATTCTATCGTGGCGAGGAGGAGATCAACGGAGAAGGTCTTCGGTCTCGGTATCTTTGAGGCCGCCATCCGTGCCCCCAAGCGACCAGTGAAGCAATGGTCGAACTCCTAAGGTAGCCGAGGAGGCCATGAAGGGCCTCACAGTCCGGCCAGTGGCTCGGGCAGGCCATGCACGCAGCTACTTTGGCCTAGTGCGGCAGCTGGTGGATGCATGCCCCAGGCTGGATGTAATCAAGCACTCCGCCTGCATTGAAGGCGCTCGTCGGGCCCTTGCCCGCATAAAGGTGCAATGGGGCAAACTGGATGCCGAGAAGCTTCTCACGGATCCGCCGCCGCCGGGCAAGGAGCATCGCACGCCGGAGCGATATTATAAAGTTGTCCTGAAGGGAGCCTGCGATATTGCAGATGAGTGCCCCCGAAATGTAATCTTTGAGTGAACTCGCTGTGTTTTTATCCTGTGCGCTAAAAACTTCGTTTATATGCGCCATGAGCAACGCTTGTTGAATTTAAAATATTACCTTCTGTGCGGCCGTTTGTTAAATCTGAGAGATGGCAAGTCATTGGCTTCACCCCAAGCCACGAGTCTTTGGGGTGTTCGTAATAAACTTGAGCACCCTTGTTCCCATTTTGGGTCCATCTAGGAGGCGCCAACACGACGAACAAGGCAACCGGACTTATAATGCTTGTACACTCTCCTTAGCCATAGAATTCTATAATTTTAAATTTGGTGAAGCCCCAGGTATTCGAAGACCGAATCCGGGTGCTATCCATGCCTTCGTCGGACATCATCCTAACTTCGCTCAAGCGGCATGAGTCTTTAGGGACCCGAAGGACCTCTCGAACAGCGACCAGCCTCTCGCCTTATCATGCCGGTCGGTTTTAGCTTTCTCCTCGAGGCGTTAACCCGGCTCAACCGGGCGCAATCGCGAGAGTTCTCCCAGCTACCTTAGCCGACGGAACGGGCGTAAGGTACCAAAACATGGGAGCCGGAAAACCCAACTATTGACCCAAGACATGATTCGAGCTGATTCATATAATGCTATAAGTTCAGGTGCCGCACTTGTGAAAGTGTTGGACTTAATCACACCATAACTGGGGAATGAAGCCCTGGTGTATTCGGCCGTACCAAAGTATCTGGTGCAAGATGTCATATAATGAACATATGTAACAGATAACGAATTGCAATGAAAAGGTAATGTACTTGCAAGAAGGGAGTGTTGCGTTATTTCGAAAGAAGGTCTCGCTAATAAAGCGGATGATACAAATAGTCTTGATAAGCAAGGGATTTGGACTAAATTAACATGTCCCCCTCGAGGATAAGCTGCAGACTTGGTGTATGTAATCTAATTTAATGCTTGTAATGAAGACCACCGAGTGTTAAATGCAGCCTTCTTTAATCCCTCGATCACAGCACCGTGAGTTCGGCAAGTTCGCCGTCGGACGAGCTTCGTTAATGGAGTCTGTACGCAAAAGAAGAAAAGATAAAAAATAAAACCAAGGGGCGCCAGATGAGCCCTCGTGTGGTCGAGCCGCACTCTTTGGTCCTTAGGTTAAGCCCTCCCTGCGCCCATGGTATCTCCAAAGCGTAATGATGTACGTGGAGTGTTATTCTTGTGATCATGCGCGGCGAGGGTTGGGGCCGCATTACTCTGGCGATGCTCGATCGCGCCAGTGGTCTTGGTTAGTGTTGCTCGGGCGCATTTTGATGTATCCGGCTTTTTAATTGCGGACTAGAGAATTGCCGTGAAGGCTGCTCTGTATTTCGCCGTGAGAGCGCCAGTATGTTCCTCCGTTCGGAGGGAGCGTTCCGTATTCCCATTGACTGTAATGACTCCACGAGGGCCTGGCATCTTGAGCTTTAGGTATGCATAATGCGGCATTGCGTTGAATTTTGCAAACGCGGTTCGTCCGAGCAGGGCATGATAGCCGCTACGGAACGGGACTATATCGAAGATTAACTCTTCGCTTCAGAAATTATCCGGGGATCCGAAGACCACTTCAGTGTGACTGAGCCTGTAAGGTTGGCTTCCACTCCTAGGATGACACCTTTAAAGGTTGTCTTAGTAGGTTTGATCCTGGATGGGTCTATGCCCATTTTGCGCACTGTGTCCTGATAAAGCAGGTTCAGGCTGCTGCCGCCGTCCATCAGGACTCTTGTGAGGTGGAATCCATCGACGATTGGGTCTAAGACCAATGCAGCGAATCCGCCATGGCGTATGCTGGTCGGATGGTCTCGTCGATCGAAAGTGATCGGATAGGAGGACCATCGATTGAACTTCGGGGCGACTGGCTCCATCGCATAGACGTCATGTAGTGCGCGCTTCCTCTCCCTCTTGGGTATATGGGTCACATAAATCATATTCACCGTCCGCACTTGTGGGGGGAAACCCTTCTGTCCTCTATTGTTCGGCGGCCAGGTTTCTTCCTCGTCATCGCTATTTAGCCCCTTGTCATTGTGTTCGGCAATTAACTTGCCAGCCTGCTTGAACACCCAACAATCTCTATTGGTGTGATTAGCTGGCTTTTCGGGGGTGCCATGTATCTGGCATGAGCGGTCGAGTATTCGGTCCAGATTGGACGGACCCGTAGTGGTTCTTTTAAATGGTTTCTTCCGTTGACCAGGTTTGGAGCCTCGGAATCCGGCATTGACTGGCGTATCCTCCTTGTCGTCGCCATTAATGCGGCGCTTGTTTTTGATTCGACGTGGCCTGCCATTGTTGTCCTTAGTATCCGGACTGCCAGAATTTTTGCGGAGATTGTTGCTGCGGGCTAGCCAGCTGTCCTCTCCCGCACAAAAGCGGGTCATTAACGATGTGAGGGCTGCCATGGATTTCGCTTCTCCGCCCGGTGTGACGGGCTAGCCATTCGTCTCAGATGTTATGTTTGAAGGCTGCAAGGGCCTCCGCATCCGGACAGTCGACGATTTGATTTTTCTTCGTCAAGAACCGTGTCTAGAATTGTCTGGCCGATTCGTCTGGCTGCTGAATAATGTGGCTTAGGTCATCGGCGTCTGGTGGTCGCACATATGTACCTTGGAAGTTATCAAGGAATGCGGCCTCCAGGTCTTCCCAACACCCAATTGACTCTGCGGACAGGCTGTTAAGCCAATGCCGAGCTGGTCCTTTAAGCTTGAGTCGGAGATATTTGATGGCGTGGAGATCGTCGCCGCGGGCCATATGGATGTGGAGAAGATAATCTTCGATCCATACCGCGGGGTCTGTTGTACCATTGTAAGATTCGATATTTACGGGTTTGAACCCTACGGGGATCTGATGATCCATTACTTCGTCAGTGAAGCATAACGGGTGTGCGGCGCCCCTGTATTGAGCAATATCGCGACGCAGCTCGAGGGAGCGTTATGCGCTATGTTCGCCCGGCGGCGTTATGTCGGCTCGGCGGTATTCGTCGTGGGTCGTAGGGCGCCCACGTGATCCATAGATGGATCTGGATTGTCTTGCTTTGTCCTCCAATATGTCTCGCAAGTCCGCACGTTCCTTTTGGCCGTACTCTTGGATCGATGCCGGTACGGTCTTGGCTGGGGCCTGAATGCCTCTCTGTCGCGACCACGGGGTGGTCGGTCAGCCATGTCTTGCGCTGGTGATGAAGGTATGTATGCTTCCTCCTCTAGTCGGGGGAGCAGCTTGCGTCTTGGGTAACTTTTGGAGGGGCGTTCGAGTTTATACTCTTCGGCAGCGAGGACCTCAGTCCATCGATCGGCTAGCAGATCTTGATCAGCTTGAAGCTGTTGCTGCTTTTTCTTTAGGCTATTTGCCGTGGCTATGAGCCTGCACTTGAAGCGCTCTTGTTCGACGGGATCCTCGCACGCATTTAATTCATCATCGTTGAGGCTTGCTTCGTTTGGAGGGAGGCATATAGTTATCATCCTCAACCCCTTAAATGCGCCTACATCGTGAGGGCTTGCCTGCGTCCTCCTCGCTGAGTCTTGCGAGAGGGATCGTCTTCGGCACTCTCCGAGTGTTATTGTCTCCGTGCGGAATCTCCATTCTTCTTGTGGCGGAATTTAGAGCGGCGCCACGACGCCGGCGTTTGGGCTGCTTCTTTAGAGAATCTTCCTCCGCTGCTTTTTCGCCATCCCCTTCTTTTAGGGTATCCACCATGTAGACGTCGTATGACGAGGTGGCCTTCCAGTGCCCTGTGGGCGCTGGGTCCTGTTCGTCTCCGGCATCGTCGTCCATAGCGTCGATGTCGTCGGAGTCGAAGTCTAGCATGTCGGTTAGATCCTCGACAGTGGCTACAAAGTGGGTGGTGGGTGAACTCTGAATTTCTTCGTCGTCCGAACTCCAACCGCCCTGACCATAGTCCGGCCAGGATTCTCCTGATAGCGAGAGATGCTTCAGAGAATTCAGGATATCGCCAAAAGGCGAGTGTTGGAAGATGTCCGCGGCGGTGAATTCCATAACCGGCGCCCAATCCGGTTTAATTGGTAGGGGCGCGGGAGGCTCGGAGTCCGGCGAGGAGTCCGGCGCCTCGGGATCACGAGTTTCGCAGGGGACAAGATTGGTATTCGGCTCCATCGCCGTGGATGTTGAAGCCCCCAGGGCGGCGTCTATCCGCCGGCCCTCGACATGGGCGGTCGGCTCGGGCTAGTGGCGGGAGCGGATCCGAAAAGCGCCACCAACGCTTGTCCGTGGCAGAGCTAGATCATGCCCATCGTCATAGTCGGCGGCGCTATGGGTGTGGCTCGAGTCCGTCGAAGATCAAGTCTCCGCGGTCATCGGCCGTGAAGTTCAAGCTTCGAATCGACTGACGGCCAGGGCGTAGCTTCGATCTGCTCGGATGGCCAAGAGAATTGCCCGCAGTGCAAAGCCGCCGAATCTGAAGATCTGTCCGGGAGAAAAGTCTCACCCTGGACAGCGTTGATGGTTGAAGATGCCATCGAGCCTATTGGGGACGACACATAGGAGCTCTCAATGAAAGCACCAATGTCGGTGTCAAAACCGGCGGATCTCGGGTAGGGGGTCCCGAACTGTGCGTCTAGGCGGATGGTAACAAGAGACGAGGGACACAATGTTTTACCTGTGTTCGGCCCTCTCGATGGAGGTAAAACCCTACGTCCCGCTTGATTAATATTGATGATATGGGTAGTACAAGAGTAGATCTACCACGAGATCAAGGAGGCTAAACCCTAGAAGCTAGCCTATGGTATGATTGTTGAGATGTAATGTTAGCCCCACGGACTAAGGCCCTCCGGTTTATATAGACACCAGAGAGGCTAGGGTTACACAGAGTCGGTTACAATGGTAGGAGATCTACATATCCGTATTGCCAAGCTTGCCTTCCACGCCAAGGAAAGTACCTTCCGGACACGAGCCGGAGTCTTCAATCTTCTATCTTCGTAGTCTGGGAGTCCGGCGGATATTGATAGTCCGGCTGTCCGGACACCCCCCAGTCCAGGACTCCCTCAGTCCCCATTGACCAGAAGAACTGCGTCTCTGTCACTGAAGAATTTGACTAAACTGTATGAGATTTCCAATGGCTTCACTCGAAGGGGTTGGTAGGTGTAGGATTTTGAGTTGAGCATCACATGGAAATTTTTCCTTAGTATTTCCTCGACCCCCTTTAACAGTACGGTGTTTCCTATGACTCAACAAAGAGAAAATGAAACTACGAAAACAAAAGTCTTCACGCTCCATATTCCTCGAATGAATACCAAGTCTTCAAGGTCACACCAATTTCTTCACTTTCAAAGTCTTGAAAAGTCTTGAATATCAAAGTCTTGATCGAAGAACTTCATTTTAGGGGTCGACTTTCTCTGTAAATATCAAACTCCTCATAGACTTATAGACCTGTGTACACTCACAAACGATCAGTTACTTAACCTATAAGTCTTCAATACACCAAAATCACTAAGGGCACTAGATGCACTTACAATCTCCCCTTTTGGTGATTGATGACAACATAGGTTAAGTTTTCAACGAGGATAAACATATGAAGTGTAAATACTGATATTGAGGAATTTGATTGCAAGATATAGAAGAACTCCCCTTGAATATGTGCATAGTGAGGAAATTGCTTTTGAGGCAATGCACATTTGAAGAATTGAATCATGGAGATCTCCCACTATATCTTGTAATTCATACACGCATTTGATATATAATATGAAGAATTTGAAATGCATGATGAAATATGGTGCTGATGAGATTCAAATGCATGCAATAATATTAACGAGGAATAAGCATGCGGAATATCACATCAAAGTTTGAGCTCGATTGCATCAAAAGCATCGAGCACGACCAAAAGTATCAAGGCACCATCGGATTTAAGATTACAACTCGATCTAATAAAAGTTTCGGAAGAACGAGAGTTGTAACTTAACAAAACACCCATAATGTAAACCCGCTTGAAGACTAACTCAGATTTCTCCCCCTTTGTCATCAAGTGACCAAAAGGATCGGCCGAGGACTAACGCCTCAAGATTTTCAAGTTGATGGAGGAGCGCCAGCGTTGTCGGGTTGGTTGTTGAAGTAGGAATCGCCGCAGGTCGTCCAAATCTTCATGTTCATCGGTTTCACGCGATGAAGAATAAGAGCTGGCCACCGATCAGGAATTTTGACTCTCTTGAATTTCTTGAGGTGGTGCGAGACTACCAAACGCCTCCACAGAGACCCATAGTCTTCAAATCTTCCGCGAATATACATGAGTGAGAACAGCCCAGTGCGGTTGAGGGTTTCATGAAGGTAGTACTGATTTTCTTCACCGCATTATGTGTTGAGGTCATGTTTTGAAGAATTGCAGCAAATTGACGCTTCACCCATTTCTGATTGCGGTCAACCTTCTGATGAAGACTGAGGAGTAACTCACGGTCGGTCATCACCACAGGTCTTTGTTGCTTGAGGCTTTTGCTTGGCTGAGGTATTTGCGGCAGTGTCATGTGTCGCAGAATCGTCATTGGTGGAGTAAGATGTAGCTAGACGAAATTGACCATCCAATGGACGAGTGCCTTCATCAATCACAGCAGCTGCCTTGCCCTTATCATCAGATGATGAAACTGGTCGCTTGAGGACTTCAATAGGCAGCAAGTAGCTACCATGGTTCAGAGTGTCAGCCTTGTAATTCAGTGAAGATCGTGCCCTTCTGAATCTCATAATCCAAGGCACATATGGCTTCAGCTCAAAAGGCGACATTGCAACATTAGCCAGAGTCCTCATGAAGAAATCATGGAAGTTGACGGGAACGCCATGAATGATATTGAAAAGCATGTTCTTCATGATGCCAACGACATCTTCATCATTTGAGTCGTGGCCTTTGATGGGACTCATTGTCTTCGTTAGGATTCGATAGACAGTCCGAGGCACATACTGACAATTCCTTGACGAGGAATTTGGTTCGAGGGCCTGCCACGCTTCAAAGGCTTCATGAGCACTTGCATATAATGATCGGTCGATTCGCGGTCATTGTAGATGCAACATGCACTTTCATGGGGAGGATCAACAGGAAGGACACGAAGCAATTCAGTTCTTTGGTGCCTTGTAGTGAGTGTTTTCGTCATCAATCCAGTACCCATGAATTGACATCTTGACATTTCGGTGATATGCAAAGTGGCATAGAACTCAAGAATGAGTTCTTCATTCCAATCACAGATATCAGTGCAGAAGTTCAGCAGCCCTGCATCGTGAATAACTCTGAGGACTGGCTCGAAGCACGGCAGAGATTCCATATCCACATGAGGAATATGCTCATAATCGAAATTTTGTCCTTGTCAAAGAGCACTGAGGAATAGTAGTTGGCTTGAGTAGCAGTCCAGAAGCGTCTTTTCCTTATGCGAGCAGAGTCATAAGGATTGTAATCAGTGAAGAACACATGCTCGTAAAAGAAGTCTTCACCTTGAATTTTTGCTTGCTCGAGAACGGATTCTTGGTTTGGGCAGAGGAATGTCGATGATTTGCAAAGCACA
The DNA here is from genome assembly GCA_021437245.1 of Aegilops speltoides. Classification (NCBI taxonomy): domain Eukaryota; kingdom Viridiplantae; phylum Streptophyta; class Magnoliopsida; order Poales; family Poaceae; genus Aegilops; species Aegilops speltoides. Next base: position 324,443,881 of record CM038144.1, on the reverse strand, counting down.
ACCTCGTGAATCGCGATCTTAGGTGCTTGGTGAGGAATTTCTGGTTCCTCTTCTTGTGCAGTTTGGGGATCAAGATCGGGTTCTTCACACTAGCGGCTGGAATTTCTTCATGAGCAGACGATGTGGGATGAGTTTCTTGAGCCCAATTGAGCAGTTGTAGCGGGGGCGAGGAATTTGTTGAATCGGAGTGAAGAGAGGAGTATTGGGATGCTTGACTTTCCCAAAAGTCATCGTTCATCACCGTGTAGTGCATCCAATATCCACGTCTTCTTCTTTTTCAATTTCTCAACACCAGCCTCTTGGTTGTGAACCGAGGCATGGGTGAGGAAACAACTGGCGGTGAAGGGAATGCTTCCACTTCAATTTCTTCATCAACCTGTTCTGAGGTAGCAACAGATTGATTTTCTTCATTAGATCCGCTTGGGATCTTGTAGTCTTCTCCATAAGGAACAATTTCCTTAGACGACATGGAGGAAATGGGAACGACATCAATGGGATTTTCAAGCGAGCTGGTCATTGGCTTCATTTTCTTCGCAGCCGAAGAATTTGACGCAGCTGATGCCTTCCTCTTCTTCACAGCAGCTCGTTCTACAGCCTTTGTCTTCTTCACTTCATAGGGAAAGGAAGAATTGGAGTTGGTGTTGGCGCAGGAGGAGCTGAGGATCGTGGTTCGATTTCTTGGTAAGGCCCGTGCAAATTGCCTGATCTCTTGATTTCTTCAGTGCATCGCTAGTGGATGCCACAAAATTTCTTCAAATGGTGGAATGGAGTCATCGCCTCGAACTTGTATTCTCATCGGCAAGTGAAAGTCATCAGCGATCTTGGCATGTTCTTCAAAGAGCTGAGCGAGTCTTGACTGAGGATTTTCTTGTTGCGATGGGGCAAAGAATACTGTCATTTTCTTCGTCAAATTGATTTAACCTCACCTTGGCTCCTTGCCAATCAAGCATTATAAGCATCGAAATCCTTCTTTGAGGGCTTGGATTTCAGATTGAGCTTTGAGAAGTTCTTGAGAGTCGGTGACGATGTTCTTCCTCGAAGCTTCTCCTTTCGGCTTGTGCTCTCTTTATTTCATGAGCCTTTTCAAATTTCCATTTCTCTTGATGATGAAATGGTTCAAGATATGACTTTGACCAGAGTCGAGGAAGATCGAGCATGGGAGTGTTTGGATCTTGATGCCATAGGTCGATGAAGTCAAGGATCTTCTTCGGATCCAAAAGCAGAGGCACAGTTGTTCCTTTGGCTCTAGCGGCCTTTGACAGTCGGTCTCTGATGATTTCTGCAAGTTCTTCATCAGAAGCTTCATCATCAGAGGGCACGTTGAAGGCAACCTGTTTCTTTCTTGGACTTGGCCGAGGACCGCGTCCAGCTGTTGCTTTTGTCTTCAGCAGAGTGGGACCTGACGAGGACATGGGTGCAGCTAAGGAACTTGCTGAGACACCAGAAGCAATCGAGAAACCTTGAGTCCTTTGACATGTAGCAAGATGCACAGGAGTTGAGGACTTGGAGGGAGCTGCTGAGGATTTGGAGGGAGCAGCAGCAGTCTGAGGAATTTGCCGTGAGGGCACGGCTGAGGAACTGGGTCGTGAGGGTGCTGATGGTGAAGCACTTGGCTTGCGAAGAGCTTCTTGGCATTGATTTCCTCGGCTTGACCGAGGTCTCAGCCAAGCAAAGCAGCAGCAGCAGAATCCTCATTGAATTTCCTCACCGCCTCCTTGGCCTGTCTTGCCAATTTGGCTTGGCGCTGGACCATTCTTGGAAAGTCTTCACCACGCTTGATGTTTGGTGGGATCGTGACTTGCCAGTGCCAATGGAGCTCTTGGGCATGGAGGGTTTAAGGCGAATTTCTTCATGTACTTGGGAGTAACATAGCGATATTCCTCCATTCTCGTGCCCATCTTCGTTCTATCCTTTGGATCGCACTTTGCAATCGATTCTTGTTTTCCTTGCCAAACTTGGCTTCATCAGTGTGCAATAGTCTTTGTATATTTCATCGAGGATCTCAAAGGCGGTCATGACCTCCGGTTTCTTTCCTCCCTTCTGCGGTCTCTTGCCTTCGCCATTTTCTTGGATGAGGAATTTGAACAATAGAACACTCAAAGAAGTATGCAGTTTTTCTTCGAGGAACGCTGCAAATGAGTTAAGTTGATGAGAACCTAGTGATTCAAAGAATGACATGAGTACCTGTGAGCAGAGTGTAGGTGCGAGGAATTTGGAGAGGTCATATGCGTTCTCAGACGATTTTTCAAAAAGGAACAAGTTTTGAGGAATTTGACCAGTTGAGCTTTGAGGAATTTCACTAAGCTTTTTTGTCTTAGGTTCCAGAGTTGTACAGATTGAAAATCCGCAAAATTGAGGAATCTTGAAGAAATGAATGCTTAGAGAGATAAATCAAGAGCATACAGTGTGTGAGGTGTTCATATGTGAAGATTTGAAGAACAAAAACACCTTTGAAGATTTTCAGAAAAGATTTGAGAATCAAAGCGAGTAATAAAAGTGACTTTTAATTACCCAAACTGAAGAACACGACGAACAGAGATGAACTGTAGTGAAGTTCGTCACGTTAGATCTCCCACGCCCTAACTTGGCAGAGGGAGACAGCTACGGCGGCGGCGGAGTGAAGATTTCCATGCCGTGCGCGAAATCTGACGGCGACGAGGTCGAGGCGGTGAAGCTCTTCCTCACCGACGGCGATGGAGTAGCGGCGGCGCTAGGGTTTGAGGAGAGCTCGGCGAGAGACAATGACGAGCGGAGTAAATGAAGTAAGGAAGGAAAGGGGTATTTATAGCCACGGTAAAAACTGTTCGCTCAAGATTTTGGGACGAACATGCCCTACCCTTTCTTCTTCACGCGACATGTGTCACCCACGACCTTGCGAGATGAGATCGTGTAAGATCGTGGGTGAATAAACTAATGTATCATGGGATACGGAGCGGTTTGAGCGGTAAAACTGAAAATCTGGATAAGATTTGTTTAAAATTTAGTTCGCAATTTCTTGGTGTCAAGGACACAAAGAAGACTTTGAGCGAGTTTCAATCGAACGCACATGAAGAATTTGTGAATAGATTGGGTTGAGTATAGCATAGAGGGGAAGGGTCCGATCACATTCACTTAGCAGAAATCGCAACTTGAAGAATAGCAATAAGTGAATGCTGTAGAGGACATAAACTCACATATTTCTATAGCCAATGAAGAAAAACGACGGAAACAGTGAAGATTTTGCAAAGTTAAAGAATTTGAAAGACTGAAGAATTTCAAAAATGAGGAAAAACTCAAATTGAAGATTTTCAGCTTTTGTGGTGGCGTAGCCCACCGTATAAGAATGATGATTTCAGACACCGCGTACAATTGTCGTAGGGTTCTGAGAATCAAATTCTTCATTAATTTCTTCACACTTAGAGTGTTATTCTTCATTGATTGAAGAAAATGTTTCTTCATGTGTTGCACATCTAAGTCATCAATTCTGCATAAGGGTTAGGATGTGTGTCCTTTTCAAAGAACATTGAAGATTCTAAGATATTTAGCTCACACCGCAACTTGCTAAATCTCTTCTCATCCAAGGGCTTAGTGAAGATATCGGCTAGGCTGTCTTGATCTTCACATGCTCGATGGAGATATCGCCCTTCAACACATGATCACGAAGAAAATGATGACGAATCTGGATGTGCTTAGTCTTTGAGTCTTGAATCGGGTTGTGAGCGATCTTGATGGCACTCTCATTGTAGCGAGGAGAGGCACATTCTTCACGTTGACGCCATAGTCCTTAAGGGTTTGCTTCATCCAAAGCGCTTGAGCACAGCATGAGCCAAAGCAGCAATGTATTCAGCTTCAGCGGTAGACAAGGATACACAGTTCTGTTTCTTCGAGGACCAACAGACCAAAGATCGTCCGAGGAAATGACAAGTGCCAGATGTTGACTTGCAGTCCACACGATCACCAGCATAGTCAGAGTCAGAATATCCAATGAGATCAAAAGCAGAGCCCTTATTCCCATTCAACACCCTCGGCGTTGAACTTTCGCTCAAAACCAATTCCTTGATTCTTCCGGTGTCTCCCTTGCTTGCGAACAATTTCCTCAAAGCTTTTGCTTCCGGCAAGGCTCTTGTAGACACCTTTCTCTATAATCCCTTTCAATAGACTATTTTCTTGCTCAAGTGAAACTTGGCTTGAAACATTGTTAGTGGAATCAAGAGAATTACTGGAAGTAACAACATTTGATTTAGCATGATTATTGTTACTACTAGATGAAGAATTTTTCTTATGCTTGTCATGCTTAGTTTTAATAGGTGGCAAGAAATTAGACAAGAGAAGTCGTTTGGCAAGATATGAAGAACTTTTCTTTCGAAGATCGTCATTGATAGCTTTTAGAAACTCATGTTCTTCCTCTAGATTGAGCTTCTCGAAGCGTAGCTTCTCATGAGATCTTAGGAGCTCTCTATGATCTTCTTGAGTTGTTTCATGAGCTAACTTAAGAGTGTTTAGTTCTTTAGTTAGACGCTCAATCTCCTTCATAGCATTGTCATTCGACTCTTCTCGACTATAAAGACTACTAGCATGTTCATCTTTACTAAGCTCACTAGATTTATCATGTAATAGCTCATCTTCACCAAGCAAGTCATCCTCATCACTATCAAAGTCAATAAATTCAGGGTGTGATACCTTGGGGCCTTTTGCCATGAAGCATCTTCCAATTCCCTCATTTGGTGAATCAAACAAGTCATAGGAGTTGGAGTTGGAGGACACGAGAGCAAGACCGCAACACCTTCATCTTGATCAGTATTCGGAGTTGGAGTGATAGCTTCTTTGGAGTGATTGTCGAAGTCGGAGCGGAAACCCATTCACCAACATGAGCTTGATGTTTTCTTCTTGTGTAGCTCCTTGATGACTTGTCTTTCCTTTCCGAATCCTTGCTTCTCCGAGAGGATCTTCGTTCATAACGATCATCTCTACTCCTTCTCTCTTTTCGAGGCTTACTCTTCTCTTGAGCTTCTTCTTCTTGGAGATTCTTCTCTTCTCTTGTGGGGAGTCGAACACTCATTTGAGTAGTGTCCGGGTCTTCCACAATTGTAGCAGTTTCGATCACGACTAGAAGATCTCTTTTCATCATATGATCTAGACTTTGAGCTTCTTTCCTTGCTTCTACTCTTGTAGAATTTGTTGAAGTTCTTCACCATTAGGCTTATCTCTTCATTGGAAACTAGCTTGTCACTTGAGGTTGTGGGAGCTTCAACCGCAGCTTTGTAAGCACCACTTGACTTGTTGTGAAGCTCTTCCTTATCTTTAAGTGTCATCTCATGAGCAACAATTCTTCCAATGACTTCGGTAGGCTTGAGATCCTTGTAGTTTGGCATCATTTGGATCAAAGTGCACACGGTGTCATACTTTCCATCCAAAGCTCTGAGAATCTTCTTGATGATGAATCGGTCGGTCATTCTTCGCTTCCTAAGCCTGCCATCTCATTGGTGATGAGAGCAAGCCTAGAGTACATTTCAGCGACTCCTTCACCTTCCTTCATCTTGAACTTGTCAAGCTGACCTTGAAGAACATCTAGCTTTGATTCCTTCACGGACTCGGTACCTTCGTGCATTTCGACCAAAGTATCCCAAATCTCTTTTGCATTCTCAAGACGGCTGATCTTGTTGAACTCCTCGGGACACAAAGCATTGAAGAGAATGTCACAAGCTTGAGCATTGTTACGTAACATCCGCAACTCATCCATTTGTAACTTCGCGATCCGAACTTTTCCTTCCTCGAAGAACTCACCTTGCAAGCCAACACAAATAATGCCCCATGCGGCGGGGTTATGTCCAAGAATATGCATTTTCATTTTATGCTTCCAACTAGCAAAGTTTGAACCATCAAAGTAAGGACCTCTCGGAAATTACCCTCACTAGACGCCATACTCTCCTAGGTTGTGAAACCAAGCTTATGGAATCCAATGCAATGAAAACCAATCCAATGGAGACCAAAGCTCGATACCACTTGTAGGATCGGAAGTATGTCTAGAGGGGGTGATTAGACTACTTGACAACTTAAAAGTTTAGCCTTTTGATTAGGACAAGTTTTTAGCAAGTTCACAATGATGACCAAGTCAAGTATCACCCTACACATGCAATTCTAGAGTAGTGGCAGCGGAAAGTAAATTGCACATGTAGTAAATAAGAGGTGGAGAAGAGCAAACGCAATTTGGAGACACGGAGATTTTTCTCGTGGTTCCGATAGGTGGTGCTATCGTCAATCCACGTTGATGGAGACTTCAACCCACGGAGGGTAACGGCGCGAGAGTCCACGGAGGCTCCACCCACGAAGGGTCCACGAAGAAGCAACCTTGTCTATGCCATCATGGCTTACGCCCACGGAGGACTAGCCTTACTGGGGTAGATCTTCACGAAGTAGGCGATCTCCTTGCCCTTACAAACTTCTTGGTTCAACTCCACATCTTGACGGAGGCTCCCAAGCGACACCTAACCAATCTAGGAGGCACCACCCTCCAAAAGGTAATAGATGGTGTTGGTGATGATGAACTCCTTGCTCTTGTGCTTCAAATGATAATCTCCCCAACACTCAACTCTCCTCACTGATTTGGCTGTGGTGGAAGAAAGGATTGAGTGGAAAGCAACTTGGGAAGGCTAGAAATCAAGTTTCATATGGTGGGAGTGGAGCAACTTGATCTCAACACAAGGGTAGGTAGTTTTCTTCTCGAAATGTAAGGTAGGAGTGATAGTTCTTTCGATGGCTCTCTCCACGAATGAAGAGGAGGTGGAGGGTATTTATAGCCTCCACACAAAATCCAACCGTTACACACATTTGACCAATCTCGGTCGGACCGAAGTTGACAACTCGGTGAGACCGAAAGTTCAAATCTTGTGAGCGTTGGGATTTTCGATGGGACCGAAAATACAATCTCGGTTAGTCCGATTCTTCCAAAGTCTAGGGTTTGCCAATCTCGGTGGGACCGACTTTCTCATCTCGGTGACACCGATTTGAGTACAGAAGGTTACAGAAGCTTGGCAACACCAATTTCGGTATGACCGAGTTTGGAATCGGAAAATCCGAAATTCTTAGGGTTTGGGTATATGGTGAGGTGGTTCATCTCGGTGTGGTGAGTTTATGGAATCGGTGGGACCGAGATTACTTATGGGTTTATGTTGGAATGAAAGATTGCTGATAGTTTGAGAGATAAATCACTAAGCACTTTGAGCAACTAGATCATCATCATAACCTCATCCCCTTTTAATAGTATTGGCTTTCCTATGGACTCAATGTGATCTTGGATCACTAAACCAAAAATAGAGTCTTGAGCTTTTGCCAATGTTTTCCTTAGCATTTTGAGGGTCCACATCATCAATCATTGCCATACCCATATCAATTGAACTTTCTGAAATATTCTCAAGAAATAATTAGTTCAATGATATATATGTTGTTATTAATTACCAAAACCACCGGGATTAGTTGCACTTTCAATCTCCCCTTTTGGTAATTGATGACAACATATAGATCAAAGCTTCGACAAATGATATAATCAATGAATAACATCGTCGCTTTGAGAAGTATGTGATAAGCAAGAGCTCCCCCTAAATTTGTGCATTATTTAAGATTTGCGTTTGAATGCAAATGCACAATCGATTAGGATCATGGGTTACTCTTCCATGTCACATACATCTTGGTGGAGCGCACAAAATGATAAGAATGAATAACATGCACCCAATCACCAAGACATGAGTAAGTGATCATACAAGATATGAATAGAATATGATAAGCATTAAGCACACATTAAGCATAGTATGATCAAGCACTCATCAAGATAGAAACAAACGTAGTATCAAACACACGAAATGTCTCAAAGAACTCAAAAGTATCTCAAGGAAAACCGCAAAGCGAAAGAGCAAAACGAGCACTCTCTCTCTCGAAGTCCTATGATCTATACAATTTCTCCCCTTTGGCAACAAGTTACCAAAAGTTCGAAAGGTATAGAGCTAATCATCACTAGGGACTCTGCCGGCGGCTCTGTCTGCGTTGATGGAGTGGAGATAGCTGCATCTGCAAAAGCTTCTGCTGAAGTCTGTGGAGCTGGAGGAGTGGACACCGGGGCTGGTCTTTGGGCCGATGGAGCTGTGGGAGGTGCTGATGTAGTAGCCACAGGGTCATCCTTTGGAATAGCAGCTGATCTGGGCTTTGTGGGCACTGCAGCAGCTGCTCATAGTCATCTGGACTAGATCACCTTCCATCTCCTTCATGAGCTCTGCCTTCTCCTCTTCGCTTCCTCAATGTCGCCTCAAGCTTGTTGGCGGTGACTGCACTTGATCGACTTGACATCCAGAGCATGGAACTTATCTTCAACTATCCTCTCAAGGCTCTCCCGAGGCGCACTATCTTGGCCAGGCGTAGTTCAATTCTCTGAGTGGCTTCAAGAAGTTGTTCTCCAACGCTCTTGGGCTTTGCTGCTGCTTCCTTCTCGGCTTTAGCTTGTTTGGCAGCTTCAGGACTTAGCGTGTCCTTCAACAGATGTGGGAGCATCCTCGGTCATCACAACTTCATTATCTTCATGTTCAGGCTGCGGTGGCAAGTGGGGTCTATCCAACAGGTAGGTGTCCGTGCCAAACTTGGCATTGATGAGCATCTGAATGTGCGGAGCAAACCCACACGACCTCTTCTGGTCTGCTGCTGTCCTCTTGATAGTCTCTACTATCAGGTCCATCACCTTAAAAGGTGTCTTCGATCCGAATGTGCAGCATGTTGATAGAATAGCCTCTTATCATGCGGTGGTCTCCTGACTTGGGCATCAAAGTATGCCTTAGAATGGTGTTAGTGGTTGGGAGACCTGCCTGAAGATGATAAGCTGATCCAAGCTTCCATATCTCAACATCCTTGTCTGGTACCTCATTGTACATGTTCTTCATAGACTCGTGATTCTTCTTTGGAATGCCATAGACATCTACATCATCATCTCTTGATCTTGGTGCATTCAAGAACGCTCTCCATTCCTCAACAGTTGAGGAGAATCTACGCCTACATCATCCATACAATTCGCCATCTGGATAGAAATGTGCGGTGGCATAGAAGCGCATGATCATTTCATCATTCCAAGCGGTCAATTTCGACCAACAAACTCAGCAACTCCACATGCGGTGAAGCTCTCATGCACATGTGGGAAGTAGTCTCTGTGCTCTTCACTTTGTCGATGTAATCCCGGTCAACGATCTGGTGTCAAGAACAATTGGCTTCTTATCCATGAGCACTGCCTCATAAAAATCTTGTTGCTCTCGGTGTGGAACCTAGAGTCAACAGCTGTCCTTCTCCGGTGGCATATGGATCAACTTGCCTCCATAGCACGAGACCTTTGTCCTTCCTTTCCTTCATATTTTCAGCTCGAGGATGAGCATCATTATGAACTGGCAGTTTACATGCGAGCTTGACAAAACATGTGCCTCTTCATCAGATTCAGCAGGTGGCACATTGTCCTTCTTCTTCTCTGAAGCAGGTATATTTCTCATAGTTTTCTTTGGCTTGGCAGCAGGTTTGGCTTGGGCTGCCTTGGCTGGAGCTGATGGCTTAGATTTTGTGGGTGCTCCTGCCCTGATGGCATCTCCCATCAACTTTTGCTTCGAGGAGGCTGGGGTGCTTCCTCATCGAGTCATCATCGACTTCTTCATGAACTAGCCTCTTCCTCTTGGAAGTTTTCTTGATCTTCTTTGGAGGTTTCTTCTTCCATGCTCAGCTTCTTTGCAACTGTGGATTTCTTCTCTTTGCTGGTGCCTTTCTTTGCTTGTTGCCCTTGATAGCCTTTGGCAACCACTTTCCTCTTAGGCTTGGAAGTAATCTCCTCATCTGCAACAAAGTCAGAGTCTTCCTCATCAGAATTCCTCTTCTTCCTGGCCCTGGTGGCAGTGGAGGCAATCCACTTGGAGTGCTCCTCTCTCCATCATCTGAAAAACTGCTTGCTTGGGACTTGTAATCGCCTCTGGAATCTCAACTGGTGATTCGGACTGTTCAGCTGTCACTAGCATCGGACATGACCGACAACCTGTGAAAAGAATAGGTATAGGCGAATAGAAGAGTTATCACAAACTACAGAGGATTTTGCAAAAGAATGAGTTCAAACATTAGTTTTAGGTTTTCACGAGAATGCATTTGGTCTCGACCGAGTCTAAAATTCGTGAATCCAAGTGTCTAAACCTAACCGTACACACCACTTTCGGTTGGACGAAATGGGTTTCGGTCTAGCCGAGAGCACTAGGGTTTCACTAAATCCTCACTTCGGTCTTACCGATTTGCACAACTTGGTTTAACCGAAAAGTGCGGTCAATGGCGAGAGGCCAAATCGGTCGATCCGAGAATGTAGAATCGGTCACACCGAGATGTGTTCGTGAAACCTAACCCTAAAATTTTCACTCGAATTTTGTTCTATGATCTAATCTGCTGGATAGGAAGATTTCAATCTTGGCAAGAAGCTAGGCATAACCTATCGTGCATAGAATCAGAGGTTGAAGCACGAGAGGGATGAAACTCACCCAATCTGGTGGAGTTTCACTACGGCGGCAATGGTGCGGTGAGATTGACCGTTGACGGCGATGGAGACCCGCGGCGAGGGCGCACAGGCGACGGCGGAGACGATCCGAAGACCACGGCGACGGCAGCGAAGGGTTTGAGGCGAGGCGTTTGAAGGAATAATCAGCGCGCTGCCCTTAGGTATATATACCTTCGGTGTCGGTGGGACCGAGTTGGAAAACTTCGGTGGGACCGAGATGGTTAGCTGCGTGCGATTACTCACTTGATCACGCCGAAATTTGTAACTTCGGTTTCACCGAGGTGAAAACCTAGATCAATCCAAGTGATTTGATCCGTCCGATTTGAGTATATTGGTTTGACCGAAAGTACTTAGAAGGTTTTGGAATTTAAGCTTTTGACGGATCGGTGGCTCCGAGTGCTCCTCACTCGGTGCGTCCAAAAAGTCTTGTTCAAAGTTTGTGATATAAGCATGAATAGAGTTTGAGACAAGAAAGCATAGATAGCTAGGGAGGAACTTAGGCATTCTTGTCCATCCATTTGGTCAAAAAGAAAAATCCAAAAGACCAAAGCAACAAATGGATGTCCTCGAATGGATAAAATCATGCATCCAACATGCTCACACAATAAGATAGCAAACAAAATATGTGTCAAACATGCACAAACAAAACACTAGCAACTAGCACACAATTTGGCGATGACTAGGTCATCTATATATGAGTATATTGACTTAGGAGTCAAATGAGAACATTTGATCATAGGTCATACTCATCGTTTAAGCACAAGTGGGGTTACCACTTTTACATAAAGCATTAATGTGTTCACATCATTTGAAGATGCTTTAGCTCATTTCTTTAGAGCAAAGCTCCCCCTTGATGTGAGAACCCCTTTTAAAGGGTCAAACTAACCTTGGGTTGTCGTTGAAGACTTCATGTAGATGTTGAAGATGTGGATGCTCAATGTTGATGAAGATCATCAAGAGTTGGGAGCAATCCTTTGGATTCGGGCACTTTCAATACCTACATGGGTTAGTCCCACAAGGAACAAACAAGGATATCCATGGACATAGATTGAAGTACACAATAGATGATGTCCATGAAAGCAATGATTACCTTGTCCCTTGACTTACCAACATGAGGGTTTGTGACTCCATGAACTAGTGCAAGATGTGGAAGTTGATTGCACAAGTTCTTTGCCAAAATGAATGTGAGTGAAGTATGTTGGCGGAGTCACCCTCAAGAACTCTCTAGTTCTTCTTCTTCGGGATCCACATCATCTTGATGGGAATCCTTGGGGTAGTAGTTGAGCTTGTCGAAGTAGAACTTGAAGTTGCCTTGGGAACCCACTTGACCATGGCCTTGGGTGCTTCAATGAATGCATCAATCTCCTCTTGAAGCTTGTCCTTGCCTTTTAGCTTGTGGTCTTGTGGTGGAAGGTTATCTTGAGCTTGTTCCACATTGGAATAAGTAGAATCATACTTCTCCTTTTGAGAAACAAACTTTGGAGTGGGATATTGACCTTCTTCCCATTCAACACCCTCGGCGTTGAACTTTCGCTCAAAACCAATTCCTTGATTCTTCCGGTGTCTCCCTTGCTTGCGAACAATTTCCTCAAAGCTTTTGCTTCCGGCAAGGCTCTTGTAGACACCTTTCTCTATAATCCCTTTCAATAGACTATTTTCTTGCTCAAGTGAAACTTGGCTTGAAACATTGTTAGTGGAATCAAGAGAATTACTGGAAGTAACAACATTTGATTTAGCATGATTATTGTTACTACTAGATGAAGAATTTTTCTTATGCTTGTCATGCTTAGTTTTAATAGGTGGTAAGAAATTAGACAAGAGAAGTCGTTTGGCAAGATATGAAGAACTTTTCTTTCGAAGATCGTCATTGATAGCTTTTAGAAACTCATGTTCTTGCTCTAGATTGAGCTTCTCGAGCGTAGCTTCTCATGAGATCTTAGGAGCTCTCTATGATCTTCTTGAGTTGTTTCATGAGCTAACTTAAGAGTGTTTAGTTCTTTAGTTAGGCGCTCAATCTCCTTCATAGCATTGTCATTCGACTCTTCTCGACTATAAAGACTACTAGCATGTTCATCATTACTAAGCTCACTAGATTTATCATGTAATAGCTCATCTTCACCAAGCAAGTCATCCTCATCACTATCAAAGTCAATAAATTCAGGGTGTGATACCTTGGGGCCTTTTGCCATGAAGCATCTTCCAATTCCCTCATTTGGTGAATCAAACAAGTCATAGGAGTTGGAGTTGGAGGACACGAGAGCAAGACCGCAACACCTTCATCTTGATCAGATTCGGAGTTGGAGTGATAGCTTCTTTGGAGTGATTGTCGGAGTCGGGCCGGAAACCCATTCACCAACATGAGCTTGATGTTTTCTTCTTGTGTAGCTCCTTGATGACTTGTCTTTCCTTTCCGAATCCTTGCTTCTCCGAGAGGATCTTCGTTCATAACGATCATCTCTACTCCTTCTCTCTTTTCGAGGCGACTCTTCTCTTGAGCTTCTTCTTCTTGGAGATTCTTCTCTTCTCTTGTGGGGAGTCGAACACTCATTTGAGTAGTGTCCGGTCTTCCACAATTGTAGCAGTTTCGATCACGACTAGAAGATCTCTTTTCATCATATGATCTAGACTTTGAGCTTCTTTCCTTGCTTCTACTCTTGTAGAATTTGTTGAAGTTCTTCACCATTAGGCTTATCTCTTCATTGGAAACTAGCTTGTCACTTGAGGTTGTGGGAGCTTCAACCGCAGCTTTGTAAGCACCACTTGACTTGTTGTGAAGCTCTTCCTTATCTTTAAGTGTCATCTCATGAGCAACAATTCTTCCAATGACTTCGGTAGGCTTGAGATCCTTGTAGTTTGGCATCATTTGGATCAAAGTGCACACGGTGTCATACTTTCCATCCAAAGCTCTGAGAATCTTCTTGATGATGAATCGGTCGGTCATTTCTTCGCTTCCTAAGCCTGCCATCTCATTGGTGATGAGAGCAAGCCTAGAGTACATTTCAGCGACTCCTTCACCTTCCTTCATCTTGAACTTGTCAAGCTGACCTTGAAGAACATCTAGCTTTGATTCCTTCACGGACTCGGTACCTTCGTGCATTTCACCAAAGTATCCCAAATCTCTTTTGCATTCTCAAGACGGCTGATCTTGTTGAACTCCTCGGGACACAAAGCATTGAAGAGAATGTCACAAGCTTGAGCATTGTTCTGTAACATCCGCAACTCATCCGCTGTAGCTTCGCGATCCGGAACTTTTCCTTCCTCGAAGAACTCACCTTGCAAGCCAACACAAATAATGCCCCATGCGGCAGGGTTATGTCCAAGAATATGCATTTTCATTTTATGCTTCCAACTAGCAAAGTTTGAACCATCAAAGTAAGGACCTCTCTGAAATTACCCTCACTAGGCGCCATACTCTCCTAGGTTGTGAAACCAAGCTTATGGAATCAATGCAATGAAAACCAATCCAATGGAGACCAAAGCTCTGATACCACTTGTAGGATCGGAAGTATGTCTAGAGGGGGGGTGATTAGACTACTTGACAACTTAAAAGTTTAGCCTTTTGATTAGGACAAGTTTTTAGCAAGTTCACAATGATGACCAAGTCAAGTATCACCCTACACATGCAATTCTAGAGTAGTGGCAGCGGAAAGTAAATTGCACATGTAGTAAATAAGAGGTGGAGAAGAGCAAACGCAATTTGGAGACACGGAGATTTTTCTCGTGGTTCCGATAGGTGGTGCTATCGTCAATCCACGTTGATGGAGACTTCAACCCACGGAGGGTAACGGCTGCGAGAGTCCACGGAGGGCTCCACCCACGAAGGGTCCACGAAGAAGCAACCTTGTCTATGCCATCATGGCTTACGCCCACGGAGGACTAGCCTTACTGGGGTAGATCTTCACGAAGTAGGCGATCTCCTTGCCCTTACAAACTTCTTGGTTCAACTCCACATCTTGACGGAGGCTCCCAAGCGACACCTAACCAATCTAGGAGGCACCACCCTCCAAAAGGTAATAGATGGTGTTGGTGATGATGAACTCCTTGCTCTTGTGCTTCAAATGATAATCTCCCCAACACTCAACTCTCCTCACTGATTTGGCTGTGGTGGAAGAAAGGATTGAGTGGAAAGCAACTTGGGAAGGCTAGAAATCAAGTTTCATATGGTGGGAGTGGAGCAACTTGATCTCAACACAAGGGTAGGTAGTTTTCTTCTCGAAATGTAAGGTAGGAGTGATAGTTCTTTCGATGGCTCTCTCCACGAATGAAGAGGAGGTGGAGGGTATTTATAGCCTCCACACAAAATCCAACCGTTACACACATTTGACCAATCTCGGTCGGACCGAAGTTGACAACTCGGTGAGACCGAAAGTTCAAATCTTGTGAGCGTTGGGATTTTCGTGGGACCGAAAATACAATCTCGGTTAGTCCGATTCTTCCAAAGTCTAGGGTTTGCCAATCTCGGTGGGACCGACTTTCTCATCTCGGTGACACCGATTTGAGTCTGAAGGTTCTGAAGCTTGGCAACACCAATTTCGTATGACCGAGTTTGGAATCGGAAAATCCGAAATTCTTAGGGTTTGGGTATATGGTGAGGTGGTTCATCTCGGTGTGGTGAGTTTATGGAATCGGTGGGACCGAGATTACTTATGGGTTTATGTTGGAATGAAAGATTGCTGATAGTTTGAGAGATAAATCACTAAGCACTTTGAGCAACCAGATCATCATCATAACCTCATCCCTTTTAATAGTATTGGCTTTCCTATGGACTCAATGTGATCTTGGATCACTAAACCAAAAATAGAGTCTTGAGCTTTTGCCAATGTTTTCCTTAGCATTTTGAGGGGTCCACATCATCAGTCATTGCCATACCCATATCACTGAACTTTCTGAAATATTCTCAAGAAATAATTAGTTCAATGATATATATGTTGTTATTAATTACCAAAACCACCCGGGGATTAGTTGCACTTTCAAGAACCAATCATGGAGCGGTATACCTTGTGATCAAAATCAATACCATTTTCATCAGTGCATAGATGGCCATTTGTGGGCATAGGAATTTTGATGCCTTTGCAATCTTGCATGCGAATTTCCTCAATACATCTTTGAGGTATTTCTCTGAGATATGAATATGCCATTGTCTTTCTTGATTTAATTTGAACACCTAAGAAAAATTTCAACTCTCCCATCATAGACATTTGATATTCTTCACTCATCATATAGGCAAATTTATCACTGTATCGTTGGTTAGTACAGCCAAAGATAATATCATCAACATATATTTGGCACACAAACAGTTCACCATCATATGATTTAGTAAAAAGAGTAGGGTCGAGTGAACCGGGTGTGAAGCCATTCTTCACGAAGAATTCCTTCAATGTATCATACCACGCCCGAGGGGCTTGCTTGAGGCCATAGAGAGCCTTGTTGAGTCTGAAGACTTTCTCAGGATTCTTGGGATCTTCAAAACCTGGGGGTTGAGCAACATATACTTCTTCCTAGAGCTTACCATTGAGGAATGCACTTTCCACATCCATTTGATATAAGATGAAATCATGATGGTTAGCATAAGCAAGTAATATGCGAATAGCCTCAAGTCTAGCAACAGGTGCAAAAGTTTCATCGAAATCAATTCCTTCAACCCGTGTGTAGCCTTGAGCTACTAGTCGTGCCTTGTTCCTCACCACAAGGCAATTTTCATCTTGCTTGTTGCGGTAGATCCACTTTGTGCCAATGATATTATGCTTACGAGGATCTGGGCAATTGACCAATTCCCAGACATTGTTCAGTTCGAACTGATGTAATTCTTCTTGCATAGCCTGAATCCACTCCGGCTCCAGAAATGCTTCATCTACCTTAGTGAGCTCTGAGATAGAGACAAAAGCATAGTGCCCACAAAAGTTAGATAAGTGTGAGGCTTTTGAGCGTGTGAGAGGACCTGGTGCGCTAATGTCATCGATGATCTTCTCCACTTCTACTTCTTTTGCAACGCGTGGATGAGTTGGTTGTCGCTGAGGATTTTGATCAGCATTTTCTTCGACACCATTTTCCTCATCATGTTCTTTAGGTGCATCAGTTCTACGTTCTTCATGAACAAGAATGAATTCTTGAAAGAGATTCTTGATGAGGAATGACATCCTCGGTTGCCTTGAGCTTGACAAAGATCCTCGGTGATGGTTCATCTAACACTGAAGGTAGGTGCTCTCTTTGCGAGCCATTAGTTTCATCGAACCGCACATCTACAGCGTCAACAATCTTGTGAAGAACAATGTTTAAGACTCAGTAGGTGTGCGAGTCCTTCCGTAACCAAGCATAAAACCTTCATGTGCTTTCGGTGCAAATTTAGAGTTGTGGTGAGGATCTCTAATCCAACATTTAGCAATCAAGACTTTGAAATAACTCACATTGGGTTTCTTGTCGTTGAGGAGTTCATAGGCGATCTTCTTGAAGAATTTGTGAAGATATACTCTGTTGATGATGTGGCGGCGGATCAATTGCATCAATCCGAAAGCCGAGGCGTTTTGTATTCATCAAGCATAGTGCGAGCCATCTCAACAAGAGTTACGTTCTTGCGCTCCACGACGCCATTCTGCTGAGGAGTATAGGGAGCAGATAATTCATGAGTAATACCAAGTTCATCAAGATAGGCATCAAGACCATAGTTCTTGAACTCGGTTCCATTGTCACTTCGATATGCTTGATCTTCACACCAAAGTTGGTTGAAGCCCTCGAGGAAAATCGTTTGAAGACTTCCGCACTTCATGTTTGTAAGTAACAATGTGTACCCATGTATATCGAGAATAATCATCAACAATGACAAAACCATATAAAGATGCATCATTAGTGACTGAATAATGATTAGGTCGAAGAGGTCCATGTGAAGCAATTGAATGGACGTGTAGTGGTCATGATAGTCTTATTTGGATGCTTGGCCTTGGTCATTTTTCGGCTTCACATGCTCCGCATAAGTGATCCTTGAGGAATTTGACATTCTCAATGCCAATGATATGCTTCTTCTTCGCCAACGTGTTCAAATTCCTCATGCTGCATGACCAAGTCGTCGATGCCATAGCCAGCCTTCGAAGCTTTTGCAAGTAGACACACGGCTGGTTCTGGTCTGTAGAGAAATCAACAATATACAAATCTCCTCTCCTAAAGCCTTGAAGACTTTGGAATTGTCGACTTCCATAATCACAACACAGCGATATTTGCGAAGACAACAACCATATCAAGATCACAAAGCATTGAGATCGACATGAGATTGTATCCTAAGGACTCAACAAGCATGACTTTGTCCATGTGCTTATCCTTAGAGATAGCAACCTTACCAAGACCCAATACGACTTTTGCCTTTGTCGGCAAAGATGATATCCTTGAGAGGTGGCGGTGATAAGGGAGCATCCATCAATAGATTCTTGTCACCAATCATGTGATTTGTACATCCACTATCGAGGACCCATTCGGTGGTTTTGGGTTGATCATCCTGCAGATGAATTAGTGTAGCTTACAATCTCATATGCTTCATCGATGAAGAATATGATATCAAGTTCATCGATGAATTTCATCAAGCGATAACAGATATAGCGAGATGAGGGCGTGTGAAATGAAAGTTCATTTCATCATGATTCGCTCTGCGTCCGTTCGAGCATTTTTGTCGTCCCCACAAAATTCTTGAGACGTTAGAGCACGTCCGAGACCTGACCTCGCAGAAGAGATTAGTTCTTTTCTTCACCACCCACATTTGGAGGGGTGGCAAAGAGTTCATCATCCTGCGAGCACCATGTGAGAAAGGTGGCAAAGATGCCAAACCATTTAAGCTTAGCATAGGAGGGTTAGGGTAAGCATATGAATAAGCGAGTAATTCTTGAGGACTTATGAACATAATGGTTTGAAGAATAATGCACATATTCATAGCCCTTAGCTCTACCTGCGAGACGAGTTGTTAGCACGATGATAATCATATGAGGACTTTGATCCATTTGAGAATTTGATCTATGTGAAGAATTTGATCTGGGGTTCTGTTCTTCACAGTGTGGTGTCATGAGGACATTCACCAAGACTTTCAACACAGCTTTTGGGAACCCAGATTTTCTTCATAGGGGAACCGTTCTGCGATTAGTGCCAACATATCTAGCAAATACTTCACCATTCGGTTTTTGAACAGTTTATAGTTGGAGTCAAATGACTCATCGGAGGAATGAGAAGATTCACACGTAAAGCCAGATAAGTTAGATGGATCAATGGAGGTCCCTTTGCAGCAACCCATGAGGTTTTGGGATCTTGCTCGGGTTTCCAATATGTTCCATCGGCATTGAGTTTCCTCTCAAAGGCAATACCCTCTTTCCTAGGGTTTCGTTGAGGATCTGCTTTTGAGCACATCACAAAGTGTCGATGCCCTTTGAGGCTTTTGTACATGCTGTCATGTACAATTCCTTCAACCCTGCATTGTCGGTGATACTAGCAATGTCCTCGGATGAGGAATTAGTGATAGCAGAGGCGGATGAAGAATTTGTAACATTTGAAGCATTTGAACATTCAGGTGAAGAATTAGCAGATTCACGTTCAATGCACTTTAAGCATGGAGGAACAAATTCTTCCTGAGAAGTGCTGATTTGTTGAGCTATTAATGAATCGCGCTCCTTCTGAAGATCTTCATAACACACTCTTAGCTTTTCAAGATCTACCTTTCTTTGAAGAGCTTCAAGAGAAAGCTTCTCATGATCTTGCTTTTCTTGAAGAAATTCATATGAAAGTTTCTCATGATCAGACAAGAGAGAGTTATGATGACCTTGAAGATTATCATACTTAGACTGAAGTCTCTGAAGATTTTCAGTCAAAGCTTTAGTGCGATCCATTTCTTCACCCAACATATCATCACTCTCATCTAGCATGTTTTGAACCTTTTCAAGAGCCCGTTGTTGTTTCACAGCAATTTTAGCAAGTTTAGAGTAGCTGGGCTTGAGATCCTCATCAGATTCATTTTCACTAGAATCAGAGGAGTTGTGTTTGAGTACCTTAGCTCCTTTTGCCATGAAGCAATAGGTGGGAGCGTAGCCGTCATTATCTTCATCAGGCTTGTCGGTGTAGTCGGTTTCTTGATGTTGAAGATGGACTTGTCGACGAAAGCAATGAGTAACGCCGACTCGCCACACGGACTCAGATTCTTGGACTCCTCCTCTTCATCATTTTCCTCAGATTCAGCTTCAGAGTCCATTTCCTTGCCAATGAATGCCCGAGCCTTCTTGGAGCTGCCCTTCTTGTGAGATGAGGACTTGCAGGATTTCGATCATGAAGATTTTGATGATTTCTTCTTCTTCTTCGCATCATCAGAACTGTAATCCTTGTATTTCTTCTTCTTCATTTCCTTTTCCCACTGAGGACAATCTTGAATATAGTGACCAGGCTTCTTGCATTTGTGGCAAAGTCTTCTCTTATAGTCCTTTGGATGAGGAATCATTTCCTCTTGAGGATTTTCCAAAGCGACCACGTCTTGTGAATTTCTGGAATTTCTTCACAAGATGCTAGATCTGGCTCGTTCTTGAGATCACCAAGGCTACTACCGAATCCTCACATTGAGTCGACACAACCTTAGCCTTGAGGCACGTGGTTTGCCATAGTTTGAGCCATAGAGATCTCTCTTTTGACAAGTGGAACTCTGAGTGTTTAGCCTTTCGAGGATATCGGCAGGATCAAGCGACTTGTAGTCGGCATGTTCTTGTATCATCGGTCCCAGAGTATCAAATGAGGAATCAAGCGATCTCAGCGGTTTCTTCACAACTTCATGATCGGTGATGTCGGTGGCACCGAGGGCTTGAAGCTCATTTGAGATGTCGATGAGGCGATCAAAGGTTTGTCGGACATTCTCATTGTCGAGTCTTTTGAAGCGGTTGAAGAGATTCGAAGAACATCGACTCGAGAGTCACGCTGAGTTGAAACTCCTTCATTTACTTTGGACAGCCTATCCCGGATAAGCTTAGCGGTTTCCAAAGCACTCACTCTTCCATCTTGTCCTTTGCTCGGATGGCCACATATGATATTCTTAAGCTTGAGAATCGAGTTGTTTGAATCTCTTCACATCGGTACCGTTCGGTGTTTGATGGATGAGAGGGACACCATTTTCCACAACATACCGTAGATCATTGTCAATTGCCTCAAGATGCATTTGCATCTTGTTCTTCCAAAGAGGGGTAGTCCGTTCCATAAAAGGTAGGACACCCAGCCGAGACCTTGATCATACTGCGGTCGACATAACTAAAACTCCAGCGGTTAAACCAAAATCACACAGAACAAGGGAGTACCTTGCTCTGATACCAATTGAAAGTGCGTTATATCGACTAGAGGGGGGGTAAATAGGCGATTTTTATGAATTCTTCACCGAGGAATTTGCTAGTGAGGAAATTCCTTAGCGAAGAACTACTTGCAGCGGAGTATGTACTCAGAAGTAAACATAACAGGATACACACATAGTCAGCATGATGAAATGAAGACTAAAACAGAGTACGGAAAGCGTAAACACAGGATAGCAAGATGAAGACAAACAGTGAAGAAATTGAACGAGGAATTTGTGAAAGTCTTGATCAAAGTCTTCAAGCACGATATGAACAACATTCAACACAATCTTGAGGAAATGAAAGAGTTGAGGAAATAGAACCCGGTCGGTTGGTGAAGACAATGATTTGGTAAACCAGTTCCAACTGCTGTCTCGGTTATGCGTCTGGTTGGAGCGGTGAGTATTTAAACTCGAGGACACACATCCGGACACCCGATCTCGAGCCGCAACTCAGGACACCCAGTCCTCACCGTATTCTCCTTGAACTAAGACCACGCAGGCCTCTTCCAATCACTCGTGGTAAGTCTTCAGGTGACTTCCAAACCTTCACAGACTTGGTCACTCGGCAATCCACAATTCCTCTTGGATGCTCTAGACCTTGACGCCTAACCGTCTAGAAGAAGCACATTCTTCAAAGGTAACAAGCGTCGGATCCACGCAGATCAATTTCTTGATGATGCTCAATCACTTTGGGTTTGTGGGGTTTGGTTTTGGGATTTTCCTCATTGATGATTTTCGCTCAAAGTCCTCGGACGATGGGTTGCTCTCAAATGACAAGTGTCAAGTTCTCTCGGAGTAGCCAACCAGCTAGTGGTTGTAGGGGCGGCTATTTATAGCCTAGGAGCAGCCCGACATGATAAGACATAAATGCCCTTCAATGATATGACCGTTAGGTGGATAAGATATTTTGGGACAGCCGGTAGCAAGAAGACGGCAACGGTCGGAAATTTGACTCTCAAATTCCTCGGGGCTATCATGTTCCTCCTTTGTGTAGGCAATTCGCTTTTGGCGAATTCCTAACTCCTCGATCGAGCAAAGTCCTCATGACGGAAGAACTGCGTCTCATCCTTTGAAGAATTTGACTGAATCTGTATGAGATTTCAATGGCTTCACTCGAAGGGGTTGGTAGGTGTAGGATTTTGAGTTGAGCATCACATGGAAATTTTTCCTTAGTATTTCCTCGACCCCTTTAACGATGACGGTGTTTCCTATGACTCAAGAAAGAGAAAATGAAACTACGAAAACAAAAGTCTTCACGCTCCATATTCCTCGAATGAATACCAAGTCTTCAAGGTCACACCAATTTCTTCACTTTCAAAGTCTTGAAAAGTCTTGAATATAAAAGTCTTGATCGAAGAACTTCATTTTTAGGGTCGACTTTCTCTGTAAATATCAAACTCCTCATAGACTTATAGACCTGTGTACACTCACAAACGCATCAGTTACTTAACCTATAAGTCTTCAATACACCAAAATCACTAAGGGGCACTAGATGCACTTATAGAATGCAAAGGAAATTTTGGATACTTTGATTGACATGCACGAAGGTACTGACTCCGTCAAGGAATCCAAATTGGGTGTGCTTCAAAGTCAAATTGACAAGTTCAAAATGAAGGATGGTGAAGGTGTCGCTGAAATGTACTCTAGGCTTGCTCTTATCACAAATGAGATTGCCGGTTAGGAAGTGAAGAGATGACCGACAAATTCATCATCAAGAAGATCCTAATAGCTTTGGACGGAAAATATGATACTGTGTGCGCATTGATCCAAATGATGCCCAATTACAAAGATCTCAAGCCAACGGAAGTCATTGGAAGAATTGTTGCTCATGAGATGTCACTCAAGGATAAGGAGGAGCTCCACAACAAGTCAAGAGGTGCTTACAAAGCCTCAAGTGAAGCTCCCACATCGAAAAACAAACCTTCAATGAAGAATTGAGCCTAATGGTGAAGAACTTCAACAAGTTCTACAAGAGTAGAAGCAAGGAAACAAGTTCCAAGTCAAGGTCCTACAATGACAAAAGATCTTCTAGTCGTGAGCGTAATTGCTACAATTGTGGAAGACCCGGACACTATTCCAATGAGTGTACGGCACCCTACAAAAGAAGAGAAGATTCTCCAAAAATAAGAAGTAGAAGAGAAGAATCACCATCAAGAGAAAGAAGGAGTAGAGATGATCGTTATGAACGAAGAACATCCCGGAGAAGCAAGGATTAGGAAAGGAAGGACAAGTCATCAAGGAGCTACACAAAACGAAGACATCAAGCTCATGTTGGTGAATGGGTATCCGGCTCCGACTCCGACAATCACTCCGAGAGAAGCTATCACTCCGACTCCAAATATACTCAAGATGAAGGTGTTGGCGGTCTATCACTTGTGTCAACCAACTCCTACAACATATTTGATTCACCAAATGAAGGACTTGGAAGATGCTTCATGGCTAAAGCCCAAAGGTATCACACCCCGAGTATGTTGATTTCAATAGTGATGAAGATGACTTGTTAGGTGATGATGATTTACTTGTTGACAACTCTAGTGATGAATACTATGATGAAACGTCAAATAATCATGCTAATCAAGATAAAACGAATGACAATGATAAGGAGAAGATTGAGCTCCTAACTAAAGAACTAAACACTCTTAAGTTAGCTCATGAAACTATCTTAGGAGACCATAGTGAACTTTTAAGGACTCATGAGAAGTTACGCTTTGAAAAGCTCAATCTTGAGCAAGAACATGAGTTTTTAAAAGCAATCAATGATGATCTTCGCAAGAAAAGTTCTTCATACATTGCCAAGCGTTTACTCTTATCTACTTACATGCCTCAAGTCAAGTCTAGTAACAAGAACAAGAAAGATTCTTCCTCTAGTAGTAACAATAATCATGCTAAATCCAATGTTGTTGCTTCTAGTAGTTCTCTTGATTCCACTAATGATTCTCTTAGCCAAGTTACACTTGAGCAAGAAAATAGCTTATTGAAGGAATTATAGAAAGGTGTTTACAAGAGCCTTGCCGGGAGTAAGCAATTCGAGGAAATTGTACGCAAGCAAGGAAGGCACCGGAAGAACAAAGGTGTTGGTTTTGAACAAAAGTTCAATGCCAATGGAGTTGAGTGGGAAGAAGATCAATACCCCAAGACGAAGTTTGTTCCTCAACAAGAGAAGTATGATCCTACTTCTTTCAGAGGGACACAAGCTCAAGATGATCTTCCACCACAAGACCACAAGCAAAAAGGCAAGGATAAGCTTCAAGTGGAGATTGATGCATTTGAAGAAGCTCCTAAGGTGTCATAGCCTGGTTTTTGCCCTCTTTTCTTTGCTTGATTTTCAGCTGAGTTGATTTTGGATTTGGAGTTTTGAATCATTACATTTGGACTTAACCACTTGGGTATCCCATGATTTTCACCCAAGTGTTCCCTCTCCTCCTCAAATACATCATTTCACCCCTGGCCAACCCAACAATATTGCTTGGAATATTTTTCTTAAATGAAAATTATTCATTTTGCCTCCAAAACCCTAGCTAAACTCCTTGAGCTCCAAAGCAACCCTCATTTATGTTGCCCCAAAAATCCTGAGAAAAATCCCAAATATTCTTTGGACCCTAGGGCACATTTATGAGCAAAAATATTTCACCACTCTTTGGAGTATTTTGGCTTCAGAAAATAAAATCACTTCTGGGTTGGAATGGTAGTTTCTACAGCAACTACCTTTTTACTAGCTCCTATGTAGCTGGTTTTCCCTGAGCTTATTTACCTTAGTAAGAGTCAGTAAAACACCAAAGCTCAGCCCTTGAATCCCTATGGTTTGACCACAGTAACTCCCCAAAGTTTCTGTCCAGTAACTTAACCTCGTCACGATTTTACTTCTACTGCACCTGGAACCAAACCGAGCCATGGTAACACCTCAGTTTACTAAGGACTACACGCCAGACATCCTTGTTAGTGCGTAGGTGGCCTGATGTCACGGTCCACGCGGTGACCGCGTTCGTCCAAGCGTCTTTGGCATGCCAATCTGCGCTCTTCACGAGGCGCCTCTTGCCGGAGCGTGCTGCTGCTTTCGCTCGGCGGCAGAGCGTGTCCCCCCTCGCCACCATCCTCGTCTCCACCCCCTTAACTCCACCCTGCCACTCGCCGACGCCGGAGCTCGCCGCAGTGATCACGGGCACGGTCCAGCCAACGGCATAGTGCCCGCGCACTATGTTCGTCTCTTTCCCCCTCGTTCCTGTGCTCGTCTGTGCCCGCGTACAGTTGCTGCGTGACCTCCGTCACCTTCTCCATCGCCCTCTGGCACCGTTCATCGCCGGGCGCCGGGGACAGGTGTCCTCCGGCGGAGCCCGAGCCCTCCTCGCCGCCCTGCCTATAAACCCCCCCATCCACAACCTCGTGGAGCATCACAACTCACTCCCACTCCCTCCTAGAGCCACTAGAAGCCGCAGCCCGGCCGGGCAGGCCGCGGGTTGCCGTCCCCGAGCCGAGCTCACCGGCGATCCCCTCTGGATCGTTCCCGCAGCTCCGGCCTCTCCCAAGCCAAGGCGACCCCGCTAGGGCCTCCGCCTCTCCTCTGTGAAGCCAACGCGCCTAGCTAGAGCCCCTGGAGCCGCCCCAAGCCGCCGTCTTCTTCAACTCCGGCGACCTCCGCCCTCCCGCTGGAGAGGACAAATACGACGCTGTCCGGCCACTATTAGCCATGCTACGGGTACGGGCAGGTGCGCAATAGCCTTCTCCGTCGATCCCTCCCTCTCGTTTGCCTCCAAGAAGTCTCGTCGCCGGCATGAGCTCTGGCAAATCGCCGTTCCCCTCTGTTTCCCTCTCCCCTCCCTCCGGCCTGACTAGCAGGGCCCGCTAGTCAGCCACTCACTACGCGCGCGAAGCGGTATGAGTGGTGGCGCCCCGGGAGATTACGCCTTTGACGTCACCCCCTCTGTTTTTATTTTCAAATTTATTTAAATTCCAAGAGACTTCAAATGGCCATAACTTTTATTCTACAAGTCCAAATGTAGTGATTCTTTTTCCATCGTGTTCTGTGTCCAAAAATCTAACACCACCCAAAAGATGGGATTTTTCCTTGCTATCTAGATTTTCTGGCAATTTTTAGAAGGTTTCTTGATATTTTTCTTTTGTGGATTTTGAATATTTTCAGAAGAACCAGCTTGTCTTGAGGATCACCAGGAGCTTTGAGAACCTCATCAGTGCTAAGGCAAGCCACAGTAACACTTTCATGGTGCCACTTCAATATTTATGATTTTCATACTTGAACTTATTAATATTGATGCATTTAAATTAGTTATATGATAAATATATTCTGTTATATGCTTGTTATGTTAAAATACTTGAACTTCAGAATGTTTGAAGTAAATATTGTTGGCAAGATAAGGAGATCTTAGTTGCAAGTGATAAATAAATAATATGGTCATAGAGTTCTATGAGTAATTTAAATATTATTTTTGCATGAGGTATAATGATGATAATGCTAGAAATGGATCTGGTATAAGTAAATAGAGGTTTTAACCAGAATAGTAGCATGAGTCTATGATGGCTCCGTAGGAGCGTGGTTGGTGCAGTCTTTGCACGGTTATGTGATGCATATGTTAAGTGATGCATGGTATGGCAGTATGACACCGGTTATTTTCTTTTTTTTACATTAAGTTGAACCTGATTAATAATTCAAGTTGAACATGTTGTTGACCGGGTCGTGGTGCCGCTGAAACGAGTCTTTCCCAGTGCAACCACATTTGCCGGTATGGGACGGTCTTAGTGCGTTTCATTGTCGTGCCTCTGGTC
This sequence comes from Aegilops speltoides, assembly GCA_021437245.1. Lineage (NCBI taxonomy): Eukaryota > Viridiplantae > Streptophyta > Magnoliopsida > Poales > Poaceae > Aegilops > Aegilops speltoides. Next base: position 324,417,245 of record CM038144.1, on the reverse strand, counting down.
GGTGCCTCAATTTAGGGAAGGTTATGGGCGTCCTGTACCCTGGCCCGGTAGGCAAGCATAACCTTGTGAGCCCGTTGTTAAGTTAATTTTGGTACCGGATCCCAGAGTGGATCGTGGCCACGACGGTGGTCGAGGTGTCTGGAGGTAGACACGGGGCCACCCAGGACTAGCCCGGTGGGGTCTGAGTCGAAAGGGCCGGGAGAGTGTCATGACATTGAAATGGTTTCGTCGGAATGCTGTTGGTCCACCTGAATGGGAGTGCAAGGCCATGGGTTCCGTAGTGTGGGTACAGTGTACTAACCTCTGCAGAGTGTTTTTAATCTATCGATAGCCGAGTCCACGGTTACGGACACGCTCGAAAGTAAGGTACACCATGGGTCAACACTTAATAAATATGCACACCAAATTGCACTAAGGATGCCAGTGAGGTCATCGTGGTGAGTTGGACATGATTTGGTCGGGTTGTGATCGCCGTAAGGATCACGGGCCACGAGTTGGTCGGGTTGTGATTGCCGTAAGGATCACGGGCCATGAGATGGTCGGGTTGTGATTGTCGTAAGGATCACGAGTATGTTTTGGTAATATCATGTCTATTGGTCACATCTAGTAAGCAAGTCGGGAGAATGAGTACCTGTTGAGCATAGTCACGACATGTTGGATATATGGTTGCATTGTTGATTAATTTGATAAATATCATAATATTGTCTGTCATCATGTTTATGCTTATTGTGAGCTTGCAAGTACATTCAATGTAGTGACCTGGCGTGTCATGCCAGATTTCAGGAAAGTCCAGTTGGAAAGGAGTGTTGTCCGAGTCTAGACCGTGTCCACGTCGGTGTCCTTGTGCTATGGAATCCTGCTACGACGTTGTTCCGCTGCCGAGTAGTTGTCATGATCGAGGCCCCTTTATGTTCACTAAATAATGTACATATTGTTCAGCCGCACCGTGTGTGCCGCCTGGCCTCGCTAACTGTTGTAATATGAACTATGTTCCGCTAGCATGAATAAAGCGGTTGTTTTCTGTACCATGTTGTTGTGTGTTGCCAGAATACAAAGTCTCTGGGCTGGCAATGCAAGGTAAACCGGTAGCTCTGAGCCTGGGTGCCACAACACTTGGTATTAGAGCTGCGCTGACTATAGGCCACGCTAGACAAAGTCGTGTTAACTGGACGCTAGATACGAGTTATAGCTGAGTGTCGGTAATAACTGTAGCTGCATTGCTTGCACTGATTATATTTTTTTCTATGCTAACCTGCTAATGGTTGTGAGTGTAGATGGCTCCAATGTTGTATCCGTGCCAGTTGCAGCTGATGCCGTACACGTTGCCACATCTCCTTCATAACGTGTGGCGTCGGATGTACCCTCACGGAGACGATCCAGTCTATCGTGTGTACCGGGAGCGCCTAGCTGACTCAGTGTATGAGTATCACGCCGTGGTTACTCTGCGCACCAGTTCTGATTCTGGCTCTTACACTCGTACCTCTCGTAGCAGCTACGCTTCTTCGGCTTCTTAGGCTGTCTAGTTTGCTACATTCGAGGTACTTGTTGAGCTCTGCTACAATGAGGTCCGGATGTAGAATCACCCAGGTTTCCATTACTACTCTTGTTGAGCTCTGCTACAACGAGGTCCGGATGCAGAATCACCCAGGTTTCCATTACTACCCATCTCTCCACGATAATGATCGTGTCCGTTTCCCTGTCATTGATCCGGAGTCGGATAGTGTAGCTAGCCACCTTTCTTGCTACATCACAGCTAGCTATCTTCTGATCTACGAGCTGGCTCGTGAGCTGAGTCGTGCCCGTACTGCTTTAGCCTCTACTTTAGTCTCTGCTCGCTCAGCCACTACTTCTCCATTTGTGGGATTTGTTCCCTACGTTCCTGCCAGTTCTAGATCCCCTATTTCTCTGGTTACTCCCCCGAGTAGCTCGGGCACCGCGACTACGAGTCCACTTAGTGCTCCTGCCGAGTGGGTTTCACTCCTCGCCACTCCTGCAGCCCTGGTGATCCACCCTCCACCTGCCCCAGAGGTAGAGCCCTCGAGACAGCGTCATCGTGTCACTTTTAACCCGGAGGTCTCCGTTAACCCCGTCAGTTCTGGATCCGAGTCCGCATCAGGAGAGGACCCCGCAGCGCCAGCCGAGCAGTAGAGCGTTCGAGTATTCTCAGTCGTCGGATTGGAGTATGGATGTAGTCGTACGAGTCATAATGTTTCGTTTCATGTATGAGGGTAGTTGGACCTGGCATGTTGTTATCTTTCATGTATGAGTCTATGTATAATTATGTTGGACTTTATTTTATTCGCCGTATTTTCTTCATCTTTTCGGTTTCGCTTGGTTTTTGTTGCTGGCTTCTCCCCAGTTTTTGTTGAATGCTTCTCATCTCGGTTGCGTTGACTTGGGAAAAATCATATTAGGATGACGCGGGGAGGCTGCAGTAGCAACGTCCATGAGGGTTCTCCTGTTCGGCGTTCCGCACGACAGGCATGACAATCACCCGAGCCGTACGTTCCACCACCGCCTCCACCGCCAAATCCGCCCTCCACCGAGCAAATTATGCGTATGTTCGAGGAATGACGAAACAATGATCTAATGGAAATATTCAGAAGTATTCAAGCAATGGTTGGACAGAATGGAAATCAGCCTGCCTCTCACTCCAAGCTATCTGATTTTCAAAGGACAAAGCCTCCCAGTTTCAGTCAGGCCGTTGATCCCTTGGATGTAGATGATTGGTTAAGAACTATGGAAAAGAAACTTGAGGTTGCTCGAACTGATGAAGAGGATAAAGTTCCATTTGCAACACATTATCTAGAAGGCGCTGCTGCCATATGGTGGGAAAGTGAGAAAGCCATAGGGACTGAGAATGAAGCAATTACCTGGTCAAGGTTCAAGGAGCAATTCCGGAAATATCACATCCCTGCGGGAATTATGAAGACTAAGCAGCGTGAATTTCTCGCACTCCTCCAAGGAAGTCAGTCAGAGGGAGAATATTTACAAAAATTCAATCACCTGTCACGTTACTCTCAATATGACGTGGCCACTGAAGAAAGGAAGATGGACCGATTTCTTGGGGGATTAAACCCGCAACTTCGCTGTGCTCTCAGCGTGTTCAATTTTCCAGATTTCCAAACCCTGGTGAACAAGGCTTTCATTGCTGAAAGGGAACACAAGCTCGTGTAAGATAATAAGTCTGCCAATAACGATCACAAACGCAAGTTTGAGCCCAAGAAGGAAATGCAACCAGTGTAGAAGGTTCGTACCTGGCAGCCAACTCCGGTGGCGTACCAGCCTAGTTGGCAACAAAATGTTAACAAGACCACCACCCAAGTGAAGAATGACGTGCTCAACCCAGTTATGGAGAATCGCTTGTGCAACAATTCTTGTTATAGTTGCGGACAAACCGGACATTATGCCAAACAGTGTCCCAAGAACAACCGGACCAATGCTACGTTCAAGCCTCAAATCCATTATTTGGAAGCCGGTCCAAGTCAGCACGACGTCACGAGATACGTTCATCATATTTCAGCCAACGAAGCCCAAGAAAATCCCGAAGTCGTCATTGGTATGTTCCCTGTTAATAACATACCTGCCGTAATTTTATTAGACTCTGGGGCTTCCCACTCTTTTATTTCTCATAGTTTTGTTGCCCAAAACAAATTTCCTTGTTACTTTTTGGGCAAGAATATGCTGGTACAAACCCCGGGATCTATTATTCAAAGCAATCTTGTCTGCCGCAATATGGAAGTCGGTATCAACGAAATCCGTTTCCCGACGTCTTTGATACTTATTGAGTCTGATAAATTGGATGTTATCTGTATGAATTGGCTGACTCGGTACCAAGTATGCATAAATTGTGCGACCCGAGAAGTCAACTTGACCGGACAAGATGGACAAGCTACAAAGTTTATTGCTCGTAGAAGCAATCCCTCCAAGGAAATGGTTTTTACAGCAATAGCAGAAATGGAATTAATTCCGGTGGTCAGTGAGTTTTCCGACGTATTCCCAGAAGAACTGCCAGGCATGCCACCTGACCGAGAGCTTGAGTTTGCAATAGAACTTGTGCTCGGAACCACACCAATACACAAGAAATATTATCGAATGCCGTCATCCGAATTGGTAGAGCTAAAGAAACAGCTCGATGAAATGCTCCAAAAAGGATATATCCGCCCTAGTTCCTCGCCATGGGGATCACCCGCTATTTTTGTGGACAAGAAAGATGGCAGCCTTCGTATGTGTGTGGACTACCGACAGTTAAATGATGTCACGATCAAAAACAAATACCCTCTGCCTAGAATTGATGATTTGTTTGATCAGCTCAGTGGAGCCAAGGTATTCTCAAAGATTGATTTGCGGACTGGATATTACCAGCTCAAAATTAAAAAGGAGGATATTCCCAAGACTGCATTCACCACTCGCTACGGTCTTTATGAATATACCGTCATGTCCTTCGGCCTCACCAACACCCCTGCCTTCTTCATGCACATGATGAACAAAGTATTCATGGATTTCCTTGATAAGTTTGTGGTCGTCTTCATCGATGATATACTTATTTACTCAAGAAGTGAAGAAGAGCATAAAGGACACCTCCGCGTAGTGTTACAACAACTCCGTGAGCACCAATTGTATGCTAAGTTCAGTAAATGCGAGTTTTGGCTCAAGCAAGTTGGATTCCTCGGGCATGTGTTATCCGCTTAAGGAATAGCCGTGGACCCAAGCAAAGTAAAAGACGTGCTCGACTGGTTGCCACCCGCCACCGTGTCTCAGATCCGGAGTTTTCTTGGATTAGCCGGATACTACCGTCGTTTCATTGAAGGGTTCTCCAAGATTGCTAAGCCCATGACGGAGTTGCTTAAAAAGGATAAGAACTTTGAATGGACGTCAGACTGTGAGAAAAGTTTCACTGAGTTAAAGAAGCGCTTAACAACTGCGCCAGTATTAACACTTCCAGATATCTACCGCAACTTTGACGTATATTGCGACGCTTCCCGGCAAGGACTTGGGTGCGTGCTTATGCAAGATGGCAAGGTAGTAGCTTACGCCTCACGGTAGCTACGACCCCATGAAGGAAATTACCCCACTCATGATTTGGAATTGGCCGCGGTAGTTCGTGCTTTAAAAATTTGGAGAGACTACCTCATTGGAAAAAGGTGCCAAATTTTTACCGATCACAAAAGTCTCAAATACATATTTACTCAGCCGGATTTAAATCTCCGTCAGCGAAGATGGCTAGAGTTGGTCAAGGATTATGATCTTGGAATAAATTACCATCCCGATAAGGCCAACGTGGTTGCCGATGCACTCAGTCGAAAGCCCGTCAGTTTAAACATCATGTTGGAATCTCTGCCTTCCGAACTTAAAGAAGAAATTGCTCGGCTCAACCTGGTCATAGTTGAGGCTGGCCTTGCCAATATTCTGACGGTTACCCCTACTCTCGAGGAAGAAATCCGCAAGTCCCAGCCAGGCGATGCCGATCTGCAGAAACGCATCAAGTCATCCAATTTCTCGAAGAATCAGTGCGGTACCCTCCGATTCAGGGGAAGGATTTGTGTGCCTAATCAAGCTGACCTAAAGCAGAAAATTTTGTGAGAAGCCCATGAATCCTCGTATTCAATCCACCCTGGAGGCACAAAAATGTATGAAGACCTTCGACAAATATTCTGGTGGGATGGAATGAAGAAAGACATTGCTTATTTCGTGGTCTGTTGCGACATATGCAACAAAGTTAAGGCGGAATATTAGAAACCAGCCAGACTTCTCCATCCACTACCCGTGTCACAATGGAAATGGGATGATGTCTATATGGATTTCATCACAGGATTACCCAGGACCCGACGAGGCAATAATGCGATGTGGGTCATAGTGGACACATTAACCAAGGTGGCCCACTTCCTCCCAGTCAAAACCTCATACCGAGCAGATGAGCTTGCCCGACTGTATGTATCTAGGATTGTCAATTTACATGGAGTTCCCCGAACCATAACTACTGACCAAGGTTCACTTTTCACCTCTGCTTTCTGGACCCGTCTCCATCAAGCCCTTGGAACGGAATTAAAATAAAGCACCGCTTATCATCCTTAGACAGATGGGCAAACGGAAAGAGTAAATCAGATACTTGAAGATATGCTCCGATCCTGTGTTTTAGCCCAAGGACCACAATGGGAAGATTGCTTGCTGTACGCCGAGTTCTCGTATAACAATGGGTTCCAGACCATTTTAAAGATGTCACCTTATGAAGCTTTGTATGGCCGTAAGTGCCACACTCCATTAAATTGGTCTCAAACCGGAGATAGCCATATTTTCGGAACATATCTCGTGCTGGAAGCCAAAAAGCAAGTCAAGGAGATCCAACACAGATTACAACTGGCCAAATCACGACAGAAAAGTTATTACGATCCAAAGCACCGGCAGATCAGTTTTGAACCCGGAGAACATGTCTACCTTCGAGTCACACCCATGAAGGGAATACAAAGGTTCCAAACCCGTGGAAAATTGGCACCCAGGTTTATAGGTCCATTTCCCGTCATAACACGAGTAGGTGCTGTGGCATATCAGTTGGACCTGCCTCCGAACTGTCGGGGCGTGCTAGCGTGTTCCACGTTTCAATCTATGACGGTGCATCTCACCACCCAAGAAAAAGACCGATTTGGCGAGATAGAGCTGGCAAAGGACTTGACCTCTGAAGAGAGGCCGGTGAAAATTTTGGATCGATGGAAAGGGTCACTCGCATGAAGTCACGAAAGTTTTACAAGGTTCAATGGATGCATCATCTTGAGTCGAAATCAACACAGGGAATCAAAAGAATTTCTGAGGGCATGTTATCCAGAATGGTTTTCCCAAGCAACCGAATCTCGAGGACGAGATTCATTCTAAGTGGGGGAGGTTTGTCACAGCCTATTTTTTGCCCTCTTTTCTTTGTTTGATTTTCAGCTGAGTTGATTTTGGATTTGGAGTTTTGAATCATTCCATTTGGAATTAACCACTTGGGTATCCCTTGATTTTCACCCAAGTGTTCCCTCTCCTCCTCAAATCCATCATTTCACCCTTGGCCAACCCAACAATATTGCTTGGAATATTAAAAAAAATATTCATTTTGCCTCCAAAACCCTAGCTAAACTCCATGAGCTCCAAAGCAACCCTCATTTCTGTTGCCCCAAAAATCCTGAGAAAAATCCCAAATATTCTTTGGACCCTAGGGTACATTTCTGAGCAAAAATATTTCACCACTCTGGAGTATTTTGGCTTCAGAAAACAAAATCACTTCTAGGCTGAAATGGTAGTTTCTACAGCAACTACCTTTTTACTAGCTCCTATGTAGTTGGTTTTCCCTGAGCTTATTTACCTTAGTAAGAGTCAGTAAAACCCCAAAGCTCAGCCCTTGAATCCCTGTGGTTTGACCACAGTAACTCCCCAAAGTTTTTGTCCAGTAACTTAACCTCATCACCATTTTACTTCTACTGCACTTGGAACCAAACCGAGCCATGGTAACACCTCAGTTTACTAAGGACTACACGCCAGACATCCTTGTTAGTGCGTAGGTGGCCTGATGTCACGGTCCATGTGGTGACCGCGTTCGTCCGAGCATGCTGGCATGCCAAACGCGTGCTCTGCATGGCACTAGCGCCTCTGTGGAGCGCGTGCTCGCTGCTCGGCCGGCCAGAGCGTGTCCCCCCTCACCACCATCCTCGTCTCCACCCCCTTAACTCCACCCTGCCGCTCACCGACACCGGAGCTCGCCGCAGCGAGCACGGGCACGGTCCGGCCAACGGCATAGTGCCTGCGCACTGTGTTCGTCTCTTTCCCCCTCGTTCCTGTGCTCGTCCGCGCCCGCGTACAGTTGCTGCGTGACCTCCGTCGCCTTCTCCATCGCCCTCTCGCGCCGTTTGTCACCGGGCGCTGGGGACAGGTGTCCTCCGGCGGAGCCCGAGCCCTACTCGCCGCCCCGCCTATACCCCCCCCCCCCTCGCAGCCTCCTGGAGCATCGCAACTCACTCCCACTCCCTCCTAGAGCCACTAGAAGCCGCAGCCCGGCCGGGCAGGCCGCGGGCTGCCATCCCCGAGACGAGCTCGCCGGCGATCCTCTCTGGATCGTTCCCATAGCTCCGGCCTCTCCCAAGCCAAGGCGACCCCGCCAGGGCCTCCGCCTCTCCTCCATGAAGCTAACGCGCCTAGCTAGAGCCCCTGGAGCCGCCCCAAGCCGCCGTCTTCTTCAACTCCGGTGACCTCCGCCCTCTGTCGCCGCTGGAGAGGACAAATCCGACGCCGTCCGGCCACCGTTAGCCACGCTACGGGTACGGGCAGGTGTGCAATGGCCTTCTCCGTCGATCCCTCCCTCTCGTTTGCCTCCAAGAAGTCTCGTCGCCGGCATGAGCTCCGACGAATCGATGTTTCCCTCTCCCCTCCCTCCGGCCTGACTAGCGGGGCCTGCTAGTCAGCCACTCACTACACGCGTGAAGCGGTATGAGGGGTGGCGCCCCGGGAGATTACGCCTTCAATGTCACCCCCCTCTGTTTTTATTTTCAAATTTATTTCAATTCCAGGAGACTTCAAATGGCCATAACTTTTATTCTACAAGTCCAAATGCAGTGATTCTTTTTGCATCGTGTTCTGTGTCCAAAAATCTAAGAGCACCCAAAAGATGGGATTTTTCCTTGGTGTCTAGATTTTTTTGGCAATTTTCACAAGGTTTCTTGATATTTTTCTTTTGTAGTTTTTGAATATTTTCAGAAGAACCAGCTTGTCTTGAGGATCACCAGGAGCTTTGTGAACCTCATCAGTGCTAAGGCAAGCCACAGTAACATTTTCATGGTGCCACTTCAATATTTATGATTTTCATACTTGAACTTATGAATATTGATGCATTTAAATTAGTTATATGATAAATATATTCTGTTATATGCTTGTTATGTTAAAATACTTGAACTTCAAAATGCTTGAAGTAAATATTGTTGGCAAGATAAGGAGAGCTTAGTTGCAAGTGATAAATAAATAATATGGTCATAGAGTTTGATGAGTAATTTAAATATTATTTTTGCATGAGGTATAATGATGATAATGCTAGAAATGGTTCTGGTATAAGTAAAGAGAGGTTTTAACCAGAATAGTAGCATGAGTTTATGATTGCTCCTAGGAGCGTGGTTGGTGCAGTCTTTGCACGGTTATGTGATGCATATGTTAAGTGATGCATGGTATGGCAGTATGACACCGGTTATTTTCTTTTTTTACATTAAGTTGAACCTGATTAATAATTCAACTTGAACATGTTGTTGACCGGGTCGTGGTGCCGCTGAAACGAGTCTTTCCCAGTGCAACCACATTTGCCGGTATGGGACGGCCTTAATGCATTTCATTGTCGTGCCTCTTCTCGATGCCTCAATTTAGGGAAGGTTATGGGCGTGCTGTACCCTGGCCCGGTAGGCAAGCATAACCTTGTGAGCCCGTTGTTAGGTTAATTTTGGTACCGGATTCCAGAGTGGATCGTGGCCACGACGGTGGTCGAGGTGTCTGGAGGTAGACACGGGGCAACCCAGGACTAGCCCGGTGGGGTCTGAGTCAGAAGGGCCGGGAGAGTGTCATGACAGTGAAATGGTTTCATCGGAACACTGTTGGTCCACCCGAATGGGAGTGCGAGGCCATGGGTTCCGTAGTGTGGGTACAGTGTACTAACCTCTGCAAAGTGTTTTTAATCTATCGATAGCCGAGTCCACGGTTACGGACACGCTCGAAAGTAAGGTACACCATGGGTCAACACTTAATAAATATGCACACTAAATTGCACTAAGGATGGCAATGAGGTCATCATGGTGAGTTGGACATGAGTTGGTCGGGTTGTGATCGCCGTAAGGATCACGAGCCACGAGTTGGTCGGGTTGTGATCGCCGTAAGGATCACGGGCCATGAGATGGTCAGGTTGTGATCGTCGTAAGGATCACGAGTATTTTTTGGTAATATCATGTCTATTGGTCACATCTGGTAAGCAAGTCGGGAGAATGAGTACCTGTTGAGCATAGTCACGGCATGTTGGATATTCGGTTGCATTGTTGATTAATTGGGTAAATATCATAATATTGTCTGTCATCATGTTTATTCTTATTGTGAGCTTGCAAGTACATTCAATGTACTGACCTGGCGTGTCATGCTAGATTTCAGGAAAGTCCCGTTGGAAAGGAGTGTTGTCTGAGTCTAGACCGTGTCCACGTCGGTGTCCTTGTGCTATGGAGTCCCGCTACGACGTCGTTCCGCTGTCGAGTAGTTGTCATGATCGAGGCCCCTTTATGTTCACTAAATAATGTACATATTGTTCAGACACACCGTGTGTGCCGCCTGGCCTCGCTAACTGTTGTAATATGAACTATGTTCCGCTAGCATGAATAAAGCGGTTGTTTTCTATTCCATGTTGTTGTGTGTTGCGAGAAGACAAGGTCTCTGGGCTGGCAATGCAAGGTAAACCGGACGCTCTGAGCCGGGGTGCCACATAAGGCCTTGGTCAAGTGGGTTCCCAAGACTACATCAAGTTCTACTTCATCAAGTACGACTACAACTCCAAGGATTCCCATCAAGATGATGTGGATTCCGAAGAAGAAGAATTAGAAAGTTCTTGAGGGTGACTCTGCCAACATATTTCACTCTTAACATTTTGGCAAGGACAAGTGCAAGCAACTTCCACATCTTGCACTAGTTCAAGGAGTCACAAACCCTCTTGTTGGTAAGACAAGTCACAAGGTAACCTCATGCTTTCATAGACATCATCTTGTGTGTATGCATCACTCTATGTCTATGGATATCCTTGTTTGTTCCTTGTGGGACTAACCCGTGTAGGTATTGAAAGTGCAACTCACTCCAATGGATTGCTCCAAATGATCTACATCAACATTGAGCATCCACATCTTCAACACCTACATGAAGTCATCATCGACAAAACCCAAGGTTAGTTCATCCATCTTAGGGGGGATCTCACATCTAGGGGGAGCTTTACTCAAAGAATCGAGCCAAAGCAACTCTAATGGTGTGAACACAACAATGCTTTATGTAAAAGTGGTAACCCCACTTGTGCTTAAACGATGAGTATGACCTATGATCAAATGTTCTCATTTGACTCCTAAGTCAATGTACTCATATATAGATGACCTAGTCATCGCCAATTGCTTGATAGATGCTAGAAGTGTTTGTGCATGCTTTGTCACATATTTCATTTGCCATTTTATTGTGTGAGCATGTTGGTTGCGTAACTTACTCATTCAAGGACATCCACTTGTAGCTTTGTTTGTTTGGTTTCTTTTTCTTTTGCCAACTGGATGGACAAGAATGCCTAAGAACCTTCTGTAGCTATCTATGCTTTTCTTGTCTCAAACTCTATTCATGCTATATCACAAAGTTTGTTCTAGTCAGATTCGAACAACTCTGTGTGAGGAGCACTCATAGTCCCTGATTCGTCATAGACTTAAACTTCCAAAACCTCTTTGTGCGTTTCGGTCTGCCGATTCAACCTTTTCGGTCATACCGAGATCACTAAGTTGATCTAGGTTTTCAATCTCGGTGCAACCGATTTGAACTTTTCGGTCACACCAAGTTGCAGTAACTGCTTGCAGTTATGCATCTCGGTGCCACCGAGTTGTCCAACTCGGTCACACCGACAGGGTCAAGCTATATATACCCCCGGGCCAAAATTTGGAAACTTTTCTGAAACCCTTCGCCCGCGCACAGCCTGCTCTGCCTCTTTGGGTCTCCGGATCGTCCTCCTTGTCACCAGCGACCTCCCGCCGCTGGTCTCCGCTGCCGTCAACAGGATTCTGCTCCGTCGTTGTCGCCATAGCAAATCCATCGCCGCATTAGGGTATGGATTTGAACTTTGTGCTATTCCTAACTCCGATTCCTAGCACATTGCATTGCCATGAATCTTGCCACGTTTGAAATCTTCCTACCCAACAAAATCACTCTGTAGATTAGTTTTGGATTGAAAATTTAGGGTTAGCTTTCTGCCGAACTCATCTCGGACTGACCGAGTTGTAGAAATCGGTCTCACCGATTTGGCTCGGGCCATTGCACATGTGATTCTCGGTATGACCGAGAATTGCAAATCGGTGTGCCGAGTTCGATTCTTTGTGAAACCCTAGCAGTCTCGGTGCCACCAAACTGTGACTCGGTCTGACCGAGTTTACTAGTTTGGGTTCCAAAAGCTGCTTCGGTATCACGGAGTTTACAAATCGGTAGCTCCGAAATGCTTTCCGTGGAAAACTAAAACTAAGTTTTTGACTCAATTTTTTGCAAAGACCTCTCTGCTTTGTGATGCTCATCTACTCTACCTCATCTACATCTATTCACAGGGTCTGCTATCAGAGATTGCATCATGTCAGATCAAAGTGACAGTCAGAACAAGTCTGAGGAGCAAGTTCATATGAGTGAGGGCACTAGTCCCTCTAGCAGTTATGATGATGGTAGCAGGAGCACACCCAGCAATTTGCCCAAGGCAGCCACCAGGACCAGAAAGAAGAAAACCTCAGATTCTGAAGATGAAGACTATGTGGCTGTTGAGGATGAGGCCACTTCCAAGAAGAAGGTGTTGAAGAAGGAATATGGCACAACTGCATCCACTAAGCCAGGAATGCAAAAGAAGGCACCTGCAAGGAGAATTCCCACTTTCAAACCTAGGAAGGTTGCCACTGGTGAAACCATGAAGTTCACCATTGAGTCTGATGATGAAGCTGCTGGCCAAGATAAGAAGAAGAAGAAGAGAGTCAGAACTACTACTGCCAAAGTACTTGGCAAGCCCTCTATGAGGAGAGACTCTGAAGAAGAAGAAGAAGAAGAAGAAGAGGAAGAGGTTGCTGCACCAGCACCTAAAGCTCAAAAGCTGATGGGAGATGCTATAATATCAGGGGTTGATCCATCTAAGCCCAAAGATGCTCCCAAGCCTGCTGCTCCTAAAGCCAAGTCTGCACCTAAGAGGAACACCAGGAGTATTCCAGCTGAAGAGAAGAACAAGGCCCCAGTGCCTGAAGCTGCTAAAGAAGAAGATGAAGATTCACTTGTCTTGAGAAAGTTGAAGCCCAAGATTCCTGATCATAATGATGCTCATCTAGTTGCAGAAGATATGAAGCTCAGGAAGGATGCAGGACTGAGACAGTGGAGACAAACTGATCTCTATGCTGTCAGAAGAAGAACTGCAGTGGACTACAGGTTCCACACTAAGGAACATCAAGATTTCTATGAGACAATGTTGCTTGACAAGAATCCCATAGTATGTGACATGAGATGGGTTGGCTGGGATTACATCAAGAAAAATGAAGAGCACTATCCAGGAGTTTATGACAGTTTCAAGTCTTGTGGAGTAGATGACTTTGTTGGCCAGAAGCTCACAAAGTGGAATGATGAACTTATTATGCAGTTTTACTCCACAGCTCATTTCTACCCACATGGGAAGATAGTCTGGATGTCTGAGGGTACCAGGTACCAATCAATAGTTGAAGAATGGTCTGAGTTGATAAATGCTCCAAAAGAGAATGAGGATGACTTGGATGTCTATGCTAAGAAGAAGAAAGACCACAACTCTATGGCTCACATGTACAGAGAGATCCCAGATGCTGCACTATAGACACATAGGTTTGGATCTGTACATTATTTGTTGTCAGGATTGCCTACTATCAACTGGATCTTAAGGCACACTTTGCTGCCCAAGTTAGGTGATCACAAGATGATCAGAGGCCATGCAATCAACTTGCTACATATATTTGATGTGCCTCAGAAATTTAAAGTCATGAGCCTGATTGTGGAAACAATCAAAAGGACTGCTGCTGATCAAAAGAGAAGCTGTGGGTATGCCCCACACATTCAGGAGCATATAAACTCCAAGATGGACACTGGCACATATCTTTTGGACAAGGAGCACCTGCCCATCTACCCAGATTTCGAGGACAACACCATTGTGATGGATGAAAATGAACCATCATCTCTGCAAGCACAAGAGAAGAAAGAGAAGCCAAGGGCTGAGAAGGCTGCAAAGATACCAACTGCTGAAGAGGCATCTCAGATTTTCCTGAAGAGCAAGCAAGATCAGCTTGGCTACTTGATTGCCTCCACCTTGAGGATTGAGAAGGGCTTGGCCACCCTGACTTGAAACCAGGAGAGCTTGGAGAGAATCATAGAGCAGAAGTTTTATGCTCTTGATGTCAAAGTTACAGATATCCAAACTGTAGTTGAGCAACTTCAGGAGGATGTGGAGGAGAAGAAGGGCAAGTCTACTACTGATGCTTTTGCTAGAGTGCCCAGAGGACAGAGATCTGCTGCAGTGCCTATTCCAGACACTAGAGCTACATCATCTCCACCAGCTACAGCTTCAGTGCCTCCAGCTCCAGCACCCACTCCACCAGCTCCAGCTACATCAACACAAGCCTTCGTCCTTGGAGCCATCTCTACACCATCACATGAAGACCAAGCCTGAGAGTCATTTAGCACTATGCATTTTTTATGAACTTTTTGGTAACTTGTTGCCAAAGGAGGAGAAAATGTATAGATCATAGGCTTCGAGAGAGAGTGTTGCTTTTGATCTCTCTTGTTTCTTTTAGTGGTTGAACCTCGTTCTTTGTGTGTTTGCTTGATACTTTATGCCTTTTGTGAGATTCTTGGATGATCATGTGTTTGATCATATGCTATGCTACATTAATGCTTGTTGGATGATATTATCTCTTATATTCTCATATGATCATTCACGTTGCTTGGGATGAGTGCATGTGTTTAATTAGTATCATTTTGAGCGCTCCACCAAGATGTATTTGACATGGAAGAGTGACCCATGATCCTAACTCATTGTGCATTTGCAGTCCAAAGCAAATTCTAAATGATGCACAAATTTAGGGGGGGCTCTTAATTTTCACATACTTCTCAAAGCAACGATGTTTTTCAATCTTATTATCATTTGTCGAAGCTTTGATCTATATGTTGTCATCAATTACCAAAAAGGGGGAGATTGAAAGTGCAACTATCCCTGGGTGGTTTTGGTAATTCCTAACAACATATAGCTCATTGAGCTAATGCCATTTCAAGATAAATATTTAAGGATAGCTCAATGATTGGCATGGCATGGATGAGAAAAGTGGATTCCTCAAAATGGTAAGGACAAAAGGATTGGCTCAAGCTCAAAGCACAAGACTCTACATTTTCTATTTTAGTGATCCAAGATCACATTGAGTCTATATGAAAATCCAATACTATCAGGGAGGGATGAAGTGTTGCTTAATGGATTTCTTGCTCAAAATGCTTAGTGATATGCTCCAAAGCCCTCAACTACTTTCTCATATTCACATATGACCTAAACCAAAAGTCAAATTCGGCTTCACCGATTCTTTCTATCCGGTGCCACCGAGTTCAGATGTCATAGCCCCTGCCACAAACCCTAGGCAAATCGGTCTCACCGATAGGGATCTCGATCTCACCGAGATGGGATTGTAATCTCTCTATTTCCCTTCATAACGTTTCGGTCAACCGAGATGAGTGATCGATCCCACCGAGACTGCAATGCAAACTCTCTGTTTCCCTTTCGTAATGTTTTGGTCTCACCGAGATGAGCGAATCGGTCCCACCGAGTTTGCCTGACCAACCCTCTGTGTGTCCATTACCAGAATCGGTCTCACCAAGTTTGTGTAATCGGTCTCACCGAGATTACGTTATGCCCTAACCCTAACCATATCGGTCCTACCGAGTTGCATGTAGGTCCCACCGAAAATCCTAACGGTCACATTATTTGCTAAATCGGTCTGACCGAGTTTGATGACTCGGCCCACCGAGATTGGCAAGTGGTGTGTAACGGTTAGATTTTGTGTGGAGGCTATATATACCCCTCCACCCACTCTTCATTCGTGGAGAGAGCCATCAGAACATGCCTACACTTCCAACATACATTTTCTGAGAGAGAACAACCTACTCAAGTGTTGAGACCAAGATATTCCATTCCTACCATATGAATCTTGATATCTAGCCTTCCCCAAGTTGCTTTCCACTCAAATCTTCTTTCCACCAAATCCAGATCCTATGAGAGAGAATTGAGTGTTGGGGAGACTATCATTTGAAGCACAAGAGCAAGGAGTTCATCATCAACACACCATTTGTTACTTCTTGGAGAGTGGTGTCTCCTAGATTGGCTACGTGTCACTTGGGAGCCTCCGACAAGATTGTGGAGTTGAACCAAGGAGTTTGTAAGGGCAAGGAGATCGCCTACTTCATGAAGATCTACCCTAGTGAGGCAAGTCCTTCATGGGCGACGGCCATGGTGGGATAGACAAGGTTGCTTCTTCGTGGACCCTTCGTGGGTGGAGCCCTCCGTGGACTCGCGCAGCCGTTACCCTTCGTGGGTTGAACTCTCCATCAACGTGGATGTACCATAGCACCACCTATCGGAACCACGACAAAAATATCCGTGTCTCCTATTACGTTTGCACTCTCCAAACCCTTCCCTTTACATTCTTGCAAGTTGCATGCTTTACTTCCGCTGCTCATATACTCTTTGCATGCTTGCTTGAATTGTGTTAAGATTGCTTGAATTGTGCTAACTTGCTAAAATCTACCAAGAACTAAAATTGGGAAAAGGCTAGATTTTTATTTGGTCAAGTAGTCTAATCACCCCCCCCCCCACCCCTCTAGACATACTTTCGATCCTACAGACTTAGAGTCATCCAGATTAGTGCCAAAGCTTGCATCGACGTAACCATTTACGACGAGCTCTTTGTCACCTCCATAAACGAGAAACATATCCTTAGTCCTTTTTAGATATTTTAGGATGTTCTTGACCGCTGTCCAGTGATCCACTCCTGGATTACTTTGGTACCTCCCTGCTAAACTAATAGCAAGGCACACATCAGGTCTGGTACACAGCATTGCATACATGATAGAGCCTATGGCTGAAGCATAGGGAACACATTTCATTTTCTCTCTATCTTCTACAGTGGTCAGGCATTGAGTGTGACTCAACTTCACACCTTGTAACACAGGCAAGAACCCTTTCTTTGCTTGATCCATTTTGAACTTTTTCAAAACTTTATCAAGGTATGTGCTTTGTGAAAGTCCAATTAAGCGTCTTGATCTATCGCTATAGATCTTGATGCCCAATATATAAGTAGCTTCACCGAGGTCTTTCATTGAAAAACTCTTTTTCAAGTATCCTTTTATAGTATCCATAAATTCTATATCATTTCCAATCAACAATATGTCATCCACATATAATATTAGAAATGCTACAGAGCTCCCACTCGCTTTCTTGTAAATACAGGCTTCTCCAAAAGTCTGTATAAAACCATATGCTTTGATCACACTATCAAAACGTTTATTCCAACTCTGAGATGCTTGCACAAGTCCATAAATGGATCGCTAGAGCTTTCACACTTTGTTAGCATCCTTTGGATCGATAAAACCTTCAGGTTGCATCATATACAACTCTTCTTCCAGAAATCCATTCAGGAAAGCAGTCTTTACATCCATTTGCCAAATTTCATAATCATAAAATGCAGCAATTGCTAACATGATTCGGACGGACTTAAGCATCGCTCCGGGTGAGAAGGTCTCATCATAGTCAACTCCTTGAACTTGTCGAAAACCTTTCGCAACAAGCTGAGCTTTGTAGACAGTAACATTACCGTCAGCTTCGGTCTTCTTCTTCAAGATCCATTTATTCTTGATGGCCTGCCGATCATCGGGAAAGTCAACCAAAGTCCACACATTGTTCTCATACAAGGATCCCATCTCAGATTTCATGGCCTCAAGCCATTTCGCGGAATCTGGGCTCATCATCACTTCCTCATAGTTTGTAGGTTTGTCATGGTCAAGTAACATGACCTCCAGAACAGGATTGCCGTACCACTCTGGTGTGGATCTTACTCTGGTTAACCTACGGGGTTCGGTAGTAACTTGATCTGAAGTTACATGATCATCATCAATAGCTTCCTCACTAATTGGTGTAGGAGTCACGGGAACAGAGTTCTGTGATGAACTACTTTCCAATAAGGGAGCAGATACAATTACCTCATCAAGCTCTACATTCCCCCCACTCGCTTCTTTTGAGAGAAACTCCTTCTCAGAAAGGATCCATTCTTAGCAACGAATGTCTTGCCTTAGGATCTATGATGGAAGGTGTACCCAACATTTTCCTTTGGGTATCCTATGAAGACACTTTCTCTGATTTGGGTTCGAGCTTATCAGGTTGAAGCTTTTTCATATAAGCATCGCAGCCCCAAACTTTAAGAAACGACAACTTTGGTTTCTTGCCAAATCATAGTTCATAAGGTGTCGTCTCAATGGATTTAGATGGTGCCCTATTTAACGTGAATGCAGCTGTCGCTAAAGCATAATCCCAAAACAATAGCGGTAAATCAGTAAGGGACATCATAGATCGCACCATATCTAGTAAAGTACGATTACGAAATTCGGACACACCATTACGCTGTGCTGTTCTCGGTGGCGTGAATTGCGAAACTATTCTGCATTGTTTAAAATGAAGACCAAACTCATAACTCAAATATTCTCCTGCACGATCAGATCGTAGAAACTTTATTTTCTTGTTTCCACTTCACTCAGAAATTCTTTGAACTTTTCAAATGTTTCAGACGTATGCTTCATCAAGTAGATATACCCATATCTGATCAAATCATCTGTGAAGGTGAGAAAATAACGATACCCACAGCGAGCCTCAACATTCATCGGACCACATACATCAATATGTATGATTTCTAGTAAATATGTTGCTCGCTCCATTGTTCCGGAGAATGACGTTTTAGTCATCTTGCCCATAAGGCATGGTTCGGAAGTACCAAGTGATTCATAATCAAGTGATTACAAAAGTCCATCGGAATGGAGTTTCTTCATGCGCTTTACACCAATATGACCCAAATGGCAGTGCCACAAATAAGTTGCACTATCATTATCAACTCTGCATCTTTTGGCTTCAATATTATGAATATATGTATCACTACTATCGAGATTCAGTAAAAATAGACCACTCTTCAAGGGTGCATGACCATAAAAGATATTACTCATATAAATAGAACAACCATTATTCTCTGATTTAAATGAATAACCGTCTCGCATCAAACAAGATCCAGATATAATGTTCATGCTTAACGCTGGCACCAAATAACAATTATTTAGGTCTAAAACTAATCCTGAAGGTAGATGTAGAGGTAGCGTGCCGACCGCGATCATATCGACTTTGGAACAATTTCCCACGTGCATCGTCACCTTGTCCTTAGCCAATCTTCGCTTAATCCGTAGTCCCTGTTTCGAGTTGCAAATATTAGCAATGAACCAAGATGAAATACCAGTGCTCTGCGAGCATTAGTAAGGTACACGTCAATAACATGTATATCACATATACCTTTGTTCACCTTGCCATCCTTCTTATCCGCCAAATACTTGGGGCAGTTCCGCTTCCAGTGACCAGTCCCTTTGCAAGAGAAGCACTCGGCCTCGTGCTTAGGTCCAGACTTGGGCTTCTTCACTTGAGCAGCCACTTGCTTGCCGTTCTTCTTGAAGTTCCCCTTCTTCCCTCTACCCCTTTTCTTGAAACTAGTGGTCTTGTTGACCATCAACACTTGATGCTCCTTCTTGATTTCTACCTCCGCAGCCTTTAGCATTGTGAAGAGCTCAGGAATTGTCTTATCCATCCCTTACATGTTATAGTTCATCCCGAAGCTCTTGTAGCTTGGTTGCAGTGATTGAAGAATTCTGTCAATGACACTATCATCAGGAAGATTAACTCCCAGTTGAATCAAGTGGTTGTTATACCCAGACATTTTGAGTATATGCTCACTGATAGAACTATTCTCCTCCATCTTGCAGCTGTAGAACTTATTGGAGACTTCATATCTCACAATTCGGGCATTTGCTTGAAATATTAACTTCAACTCCTGGAACATCTCATATGCTCCATGACGTTCAAAACGTCGTTGAAGTCCCGGTTCTAAGCCGCAAAGCATGGCACGCTGAACTATCGAGTAGTCATCAGCTTTGCTCTGCCAGACGTTCATAACATCTGGTGTTGCTCCTACAGCGGGTTTGGCACCTAGCGGTGCTTCTAGGACATAATTCTTCTATGCAGTAATGAGTATAATCCTCAAGTTACGGACCCAGTCCGTGTAGTTGCTACCATCATCTTTCAACTTAGCTTTCTCTAGGAATGCATTAAAATTCAACGGAAAAACAGCACGGGTCATCTATCTACAACAACATAGACATGCAAAATACTATCAGGTACTAAGTTCATGATAAATTAAAGTTCAATTAATCATATTACTAAAGAACTCCCACTTAGATATACATCCCTCTAATCATCTAAGTGATCACGTGATCCATATCAACTAAACCATGTCTGATCCTCACGTGAGATGGAGTAGTTTTCAATGGTGAACATCACTATGTTGATCATATCTACTATATGATTCACGCTCGACCTTTCGGTCTCAGTGTTCTGAGGCCATATCTACATATGCTAGGCTCGTCAAATTTAACCCGAGTATTCTGTGTGTGCAAAACTGGCTTGCACCCGTTGTATGTGAACGTAGAGCTTATCACACCCGATGATCACGTGGTGTCTCGGCACGACGAACTTTCGAAATGGTGCATACTCGGGGAGAACACTTGTACCTTGAAATTTAGTGAGAGATCATCTTATAATGCTACCGTCGAACTAAGCAAAATAAGATGCATAAAGGATAAACATCACATGCAATCAGTATAAGTGATATGATATGGCCATCATCATCATCTTGTGCCTTTGATCTCCATCTCCAAAGCACCGTCATGATCACCATCATCACCGGCGCGACACCTTGATCTCCATCGTAGCATCGTTGTTGTCTCTTCATATGATAAAGTAAAGCAATTACATGGCGATTGCATTTCATACAATAAAGCGACAACCATATGGCTCCTGCCAGTTGCTGATAACTCCGTTACAAAACATGATCATCTCATACAATAAATTTAGCATCATGTCTTGACCATATCACATCACAACATGCCCTGCAAAAACAAGTTAGACGTCCTCTACTTTGTTGTTGCAAGTTTTACGTGGCTACTACGGGCTGAGCAAGAACCGTTCTTACCTACGCATCAAAACCACAATGATTTTTCGTTAAGTATGTGATGTTTAACCTTCAACAAGGACCGGGCGTAGCCACACTTGATTCAACTAAAGTTGGAGAAACTGACACCCGCCAACTACTTGTGTGTGAAGCACGTCGGTAGAACCAGTCTCGCGTAAGCATACGCATAATTTCGGTCCGGGCCGCTTCATCCAACAATACCGCCGAATCAAAGTATGACATGCTGGTAAGCAGTATGACTATTATCGCCCACAACTCACTTGTGTTCTACTCGTGCATATAACATCTACGCATAAACCTGGCTCGGATGCCACTGTTGGGGAACGTAGTAATTTCAAAAAAAATCCTACGCACACGCAAGATCATGGTGATGCATAGCAACGAGAGGGGAGAGTGTTGTCCACATACCCTCGTAGACCGTAAGTGGAAGCGACAATGCGGTTGATGTAGTCATACGTCTTCACGATCGACCGATCCTTAGTACCGAAAGTACGTCACCTCCGCGATCTGCACACGTTCGGCTCGGTGACGTCCCACGAACTCATGATCCAGCAGAGTGTCGAGGGAGAGCTTCGTCTGCACGACAGCATGATGACGGGGATGATGAAGCTACTGGCGCAGGGCTTCGCCTAAGCACTACGACGATATGACCGAGGTGGATTATGGTGGAGGGGGGCACCGCACACGGCTGGAAACAATCAACTTGTGTGTCCTAGGGTGCCCCCCTGCCCCCGTATATAAAGGAGCAAGGGGGAGGCCGGCCGGCCCTTGGGGCGCGCCAGAAGAGGAGGAGTCCTCCTCCTAGTAGGAGTAGGACTCCCCTTTCCTACTCCTACTAGGAGGGGGAAAGGAAGGAGAGAGGGAGAAGGAAAGGGCCCCCCTTCCCTAGTCCAATTCGGACCAGAGGGGGAGCGGACACGCGCCCTGCCCTGGCCGGCCCTCTCTCTCTCCAGCAAGGACCATGTGGCCCATTAGTTCTCCCGGGGGGTTCTGGTAACCCTCCGGCACTCCAGTTTTCTCCGAAATCACCTGGAACACTTCCAGTGTCTGAATATAGTCATCCAATATATCAATCTTTATGTCTTGACCATTTCGAGACTCCTCGTCATGTTCTGATCACATCCGGGACTCCGAACTATCTTCGGTACATCAAAAAACATAAACTCATAATACCGATCGTCACCGAACATTAAGCGTGCGGACCCTATGGGTTCGAGAACTATGTAGACATGACCGAGGCACGTCTCCGGTCAATAACCAATAGCGGAACCTGGATGCTCATATTGGCTCCCACATATTCTATGAAGATCTTTATCGGTCAAACCGCATAACAACATACGTTGCTCCCTTTGTCATCGGTATGTTACTAGCCCGAGATTCAATCATCGGTATCTCAATACCTAGTTCAATCTCGTTCCCGACAAGTCTCTTTACTTGTTCCGTAATGCATCATCCCGCAACTAACTCATTAGTCACATTGCTTGCAAGGCTTATAGTGATGTGCATTACCGAGAGGGCCCAGAGATACCTCTCCGACAGCCGGAGTGACAAATCCTAACCTCGATCTATGCCAACTCAACAAGTACCATCGGAGACACCTGTAGATCACCTTTATAATCACCCAGTTACGTTGTGACGTTTGGTAGCACAAGTGTTCCTCTGGTATTCAGGAGTTGCATAATCTCATGGTCATAGGAACATGTATAAGTCATGAAGAAAGCAATAGCAATATAATAAACGAACGGAATGGGTCAAGTCAATCACATCATTCTCTAATGATGTGATCCCGTTAATCAAATGACAACTCATGTCTATGGCTAGGAAACTTAACCATCTTTGATTCAACGAGCTAGTCAAGTAGAAGCATACTAGTGACACTCTGTTTCTCTACGTATTCACACATGTACTAAGTTTCCGGTTAATACAATTCTAGAATGAATAATAAACATTTATCATGATATAAGGAAATATAAATAACAACTTTATTATTGCCTCTAGGGCATATTTCCTTCACAATCTTGCTTAAAGATACAAGAAGTACGGTCCTATGAGCGGCTTAAATGAGACAACCCATCGTTTTCTTCAACACAGGCTCTTATCTTCAGATGTAGTCATATCCACACTTATAACCTTTACATCTATCTCTAACATGAACACCACCATTTTTTATTGATCCAACATGGTGAAACTTGCTATAAGCATGACAACAGTAGGGCCACATTAAGATATCAAGCAACTCATAATCATGCTAGGATCGAGATAAAGTTATGTACGGTTACAAGGATATGTCATGCAAAGGATGGGTTCCATCTAGGGAATGGAAGTAGGGGAGAGTCAGTCTTCCACAGAACAAAACCATTGGCAAGGTTCCTAGGTCGAGCGACCAGGAAACCTAGTCGCCGCCACCAGGAGAGTCGCTCCTTCTAGCTCGGTCTTGCAGCGGCTCTTCTCCGCCAATGACCTCTTGGTCGATGGTGTTGATGGGGTCATCGGATGCCGCGTGTGCGGATCGTTTTAGATTTATGTTTTAGGGCCCTAGTAGCTTAGGTTTTTGGGTCCTTCAACGTCTTTGCTTTAACGAAGGCAACACTGAATAAAGAAGCTCCAGATTCTTCCGCGACGAGGCGATCGTCTCTATGGTCGGTGATGGATTTGGGAACTAGTCTGTTAAAGCGGGGATGTCATGGCAACGACGGCATACTTGTGGTGAATTTGTGTCATCGGGCTCCGTCATTGCGATGGTGTTTGCTCCAGTGTCGGCACGACGCTTGAAAGTAGTCTAGGAGCGGATGTAGATTGTGATCTGCATCAACGTCATTTTGAAGATGGAACGTGTGTCGGGTTCGTGGTTGATGGATGAAGGTATGATTTCCACCTTCGGCGACTTATTTGTGCTGGAGTGCTAGATTTGGAGTTCGATGGCGTGTCAAGGGTGTTGCGCCGGTCTGATTCATTCAACGACCATGATTTTGGCTTTGTTGAGCCACCTTGGAGGTCCGCAAAGCTGCATATTAGCGATGCAGCCGCATCGAGCTCGGATGAGGAGGTGTCCATTAATTTTTCCTTTGGTTGTTGTTGTGGTGGTGCCAGAGGCAGGTGACGGGCATCGGTGTCAAGCTCGGAGGATTTTTTGAACTTGATTATAATTTTACTTCTTGGCTAGTGGTCCTTTGTGTAAAGGCAAGCGTTCCACTGTCTTTCCAGTTTTGTCATGTCGGTCTTTATGTGGCTTGTACTATAATCTTTATGATATAGATGAGACACATATTACCATGCAAAAAATCTAGGGAATGAAAGTAACAGTTGAGTCGATAAACCCTCATGAAGTGGAACAAGAGAGTATGTTTCAAAAATAGGATTATTGACATGGTCAAGGGGTTTTTGTTTTCCTTGCAGCTTGGTACATGGCTACTGCTCTTTAGTGGCGGTGTCATACTCTACATCGGGTTCAACTTCTACCGGGAAGAACAAAACACCAACAAGAAACGAGATAACATTCAATGAAGTGCAATGCTCATTAAACATGCATGTCATGACATGCTAAAGGTACTGAACTGAATTAATGCATTAAGAATCAATTTAATTGAAGTGAACTTGATCAAATATAGCAAGCCAAAACTCCAAAACTATATTTAAAATGACAACTTAGATATTTTGTTTTGACTAGTAATTTTCGGTTGCTTTAACATCCATGATCATGGCATAAAGAGTAAGAGTACATTTTTGAAGATTTTTATATATTATAAATATTTTTTGGCATGTATGAATTTTCTATGAATTTCCAAAGGTTAGAAGTTCTTTTAATTCAAAAATTATATCTAAAATTAAAAGTTACTAGAAAACCTTTTGTTACTTGTACAAACTCTAGCCATAGTCAATGACATATGGGGCGAGTTAAAGCTGAGTCATCTTCAGTCAAACTAACACGTGAGGCCACGACAATTAACTAATTCCTAACAAGAAAAGTAAAACATGGTTAATTAGCTCAGCTCCAGTCAAATGTTCATTTGGTTCCATAAGGGCTCGAGAGGATCCGCCCGCTTCTTCACCTCCACCTCATTTCCAAAACAGAAGACGAGGGAGGGCTCCTACTGCTACGCCATTGGAGCTGAAGAAGTAGATTGGAGGCGGGCGAGAGGATTGTGCAATGGCGTCTGAGAGGACAATGGATAAAGCAGAGAGGGGAGGCTCCCACACTTTTATAGGCCATCGCGAGCGCCACTAATTGGGCAGTTGGAGAGGTGGTAGGCGGTAGGCGACTGACGGAGAGCGGTCAAAGGGCATGAATCCTTGTGAGAAATAACGTGGGAGCCTACTCGCACGCTTGATGGCTGTTGACACGGCTCCTTCTGGCTGGCTCACACGCCAACCAGGAGATGATGATGCATGGAGGCCATCGGACGGGCTGTCAGGGGAATGTGAAGGAGCGGAGGTGGCATTAATGGCCGGGTGCCCATTGCCAGTGGTGTGTGGGAGGTCGGGCTGCTTCAAATCCCACGTGCGACATATGGAGGAAGAAGGTGAAATTTTTCCTCACGCGCTGTTTGTTGGGTTTGGAGTGAGCTTCATATTCGCCCTCCATGGCCTCCAAATATGGAGGCTATGAGCTTGTTTATGCTCCATAAATTATGGCCATCAAGAGTCATATGGCGACTATGATCGAGTGCCATTTTGGGTGCAAACTCAACATATTTCCAGTTATTACGGGGACTATTAGACAGAGGCACGTCGGCACGCCGCGCCCGTCGTGAAGCCTGTGTGTGTGGTTGTCTTTTTTTCTGATAGAAGAAAGGAGGGCAGTGGGTAAACGAGCTGACAGTTAGTAATGTGCAAGCTAATTTAACTTAGATAAATACCGACATGTACGAAAAAACAGTTCACCCATGGTTACAAACACTTGTCTATTTATATTAAAGGTTCCAGCCAAAGTTGTTCCTATCATGGTAGTCAAAGTTTGAAAATCATCTGGTTCAACCAAAAGTTGTACAAAATGAAGCTTCGTTCAAATCTAAGGAATTTTTTTACATTTTAAAGATCACATTTTACAGATACCCCATCCTACAACGGTTGAAAATTTGTATTAGTGAATGAAGTAAAATACAGAAGAAGGAAAAACGCCAAAAAAGTGAATAAGAAAATAGAAAGGATTAACCTTTATACAAAGGTCCGCTCATTTAGGCTCAGTGTTGCCAGCCCAGTCAAAAAACCAACAATGTGATTGTTTAATGCTTAATTTTAGTTCACAAGACAGCAAAAACGAATGAAAATACTTTAGTAAAAAGATAGAACCTTTGGCATTATAGTGCATTGACGATTTGTTTATACATGATATTTTGATTAATATTTGTTGCATCCATAGCCCTAATCGTGAGAAATAGTACGCATGAGCAACGGAACTAGAGATGCATTATCAATCAAAATTAAGTATAATTCTCACAGTCTTAAACGATAGTAACAGGGGAACACTACAAGAAAAAGGGCTATAGATGGGATTGACACTAATGGCGCACCTGACAAGTGGTGCGCCATTAGTATATACTAATGGCGCACCACCTTCTGGTACGACATTAGTGTTGAAACTACTAATAGCGCACCTGGCCCAAGGTGCGCCATTAGTATCAAAAAAAATTATTTTGAATTAGTGCGCCTGTCCAAACATACTAATGGCGCATCCAGGCGAAGTACGCCATTACTAGTTGTAACAAGTAATGGCGCACCTGTCGGGAAGTGCGCCACTAACGTTGTTATTTTTATTATATTTTTTATTCCTATTTTTGCAAAACTACTAATGGCGCACTTTTCCACCGTGCGCCATTACTAGTTTAAACTAGTAATGGCGCCTTCAGCGTAAGAAAGGCGCCATTAGTATGTTTTTTTTTTTGCAAAACTACTAATGGCGCACCACCAGATGGTGCCCCATTAGTAACCTGGATTACTAATGGCGCATTTGTGGTTGGTGCGCCATTAGTAAGGGGGCAGCAACAAGATATTTTGGACAGCCTCTCCTCCCACACTCACTTTCTCCCCACTTCATTCTCTCCACCACCTCCTCCTTGTCTCGGGTGCCTCCTCTTTTTCACCTTATTTCCACCATAGATTCATTCAAATTAAGTGGTTAAATTACCTTGTTTTGATAGGTAAGTAAGGGGGAAAGCTATATTTATGTTGTTCTCCCTACAACAATGTGCACATGCACTTTTTATGGCCTAGCTAGATCTATGTATGTTCGTGGTGTTGCATATGTTTGTGGTGTTGCATATGTGTTTGTGTTTGGAGGTGTACCAGTATTTGAAATGCGATAGTTGCCAATATTTTGCCGGAATGTTGATTCATTTCCGTTTAGCGAGAATTTTGGCATTAAGCATTCTTTTGGTCCTATTTTTAGGAAAGTCATGCCAAATTTTTCTTGGTTCTAAAATATCGCTTTTGCTCTACCTCATTGAGCGACCATGGTCCGCACGATGACCGAAGGCATCGTGAATGGGTTTTTGAGGTCCGCGAAGGCCGAGATGCTTCAAAAGAACGAGACGGAGATAAGATGTCCGTGTCGAAGATGCAAGTCAAGAGCCTTATTGCGGACCCGGATTCCGGCAGGTCGGGACCACCGCTCTTGCGTGGTTTCATGGATGGCTATCGGTGGCAAGGTGATGAAGATGACTACTGAAGTCGCCCATGGGGCCGGGCAAGAAATGAGGAAGGGCACAAGACAACCACCGCAGCTCGGGCGGGCGAGAAGACGAAGAATCCCGGAGATGATCACGACGGTGATGTTGCACACAATCATCATGTAGAAGATGCAGGACATGATGATGAGGAAGATGCCGGAGCGCACGACGGGCATGATCATGAAGATGATGATGCCGCGGAGCGCATTTACGCCGGACCATCGATGGGCTGGGTGCAGGACCCTCATATTCAAGAGCTGCTTCTCAAGCGGCACGGATAACGCAAGAGCTGCCGCCGAGAGAAAGCCAAGATGGATCAACTTGAGTTAGACGCGTTACTCCATTGTATGAAGGATGCAGGCCCAAGGATACCGCCAAAGTAACACTCATGGCTCGAGATGAAGGTAAAACACAAAATGACCGACGATGCTTCGACGAGAACATGTCATTCGCACTAACGCCTTCCCAAGGGGAACAAGTGCCCACCAGTTTGGAGGAGGCGAAGAAAATCGTGTGTCCTCTAGATTTACCGCACGTGAAATACCATGTGTGCATGAACAATTGCATCATTTATCGGGACGAGCACGCTGAGTCTACCATATGTCCGGTGTCTTGGCGTCACTCGATACAAGAAGAGGAAGAAAGCTCCTCGAAAAGTGGTGTGGTACTTTCCGATCACTCCTCGTCTGCAGTGGTATTTCGCGGACCCTAAGGTAGCAAAGCTCCTGCGTTGGCACGCGGATAGGGAGGAGAAGAAGCGAAGATGACACAAATGATCCGAGATAGATAAAAAGACAAGATGTTTGAGTCACCCTACGGATGCGAGCGCTGGCAAGCGTTGAACTTCAATACCCAGAATTTGGCAATGATCCAAGGAACATCGTCTTTGGGCGCGAGCACCGATGGAGTCAATCCATTTGGCAGCCAGAGAAGCACACATAGCACCTGGCTCGTGTTTGTGTGCATGTACAACCTTCCCCGGTTGTGCATGAAGAGGAAGTACATTCACATGAGTATGATAATTGAAGGGCGAAACAACCAAGGAACGACATCAATCAGATCCGGGGCTGCTTGAAGAGGAGCTTGACACGCTGTGGAAAACGCCACCAATACGTGGGGCGCCGCAGAAAGAATATTTCCCTATGAGAGCCGCCTTTGCTCCGGACGGTGCACGACTATCTCGATTACGGATATCTCGAGGGGGGTAGTCCACGGATTTTACGGATGCGTAAGGTGCATGGATGACACAACGACGCCACTAGATAGAGATCCGGGTCTTCGAAAATCGTGTTCATGGGACATCGAAGGTGGCTTCGCGACGATGACCCGTGGAGGAAACGCAAGGATCTGTTCGATGGTGAAACCGAACCCCGAAAACACCCGTGTACGAGGAGCGGCGAGGAAATAGACAAGTTGTTGAAAAATTGGAAAGACGCCCACCGCCGAAAAAGCAAAAGGCGCCAGAGCCGAAAGAAGCGAAGGCGCCAGAGCCGCTGCCAAGGTATGGAAAACGAGGTCTGCTTTTACGGGACTTGCCGTCTCGAAGATCCACCGTGCCTCACAGCCTTGATGTCATGCATATCACGAAGAACGTGTGCGAGTCTGCTTGGTACCCTGCTCAACATGCCAGAGAGGACCAAAGATGGGCCGAAAGCAAGGGCAGACTTGAAATCAATGGGCATCAGGCAGGAGCTTCACGCTAATGATGATGATTATGATTATGACGATGATGATGATGAGGCGAAGCAGGACACAGAAAGTCGTCGCAAAGGCAA
Source organism: Aegilops speltoides (assembly GCA_021437245.1). Taxonomy (NCBI): domain Eukaryota; kingdom Viridiplantae; phylum Streptophyta; class Magnoliopsida; order Poales; family Poaceae; genus Aegilops; species Aegilops speltoides. The sequence continues at coordinate 324,387,728 of CM038144.1, read as the reverse complement.
AAAGGACAAGAAGACCGAAAATGACTACCCTCCCGTGTGCTTCACTCTAAGTCAGGAGGAGCTCGAGCAGTTTTTCACCTGCCTCCTAGGAGTAAAACTTCCTTACGGTTACGCTGGGAAGATAAGCAGATACCTAGACCCAAACAAGCGAAGTTCATGGGATGAAGTCTCACGATCGCACGTCTTGATGACGCAGATACTTCCATTGCAAATCCGTGGGATCATGGACGCGCACGTCCGTGAAACACTATTTGGCCTATGCAACTTTTTTCGACGCCATCTCTAAGTCGATTGGCGTGAGGCAACTCGTAGGCTACAGGAAGAGATCGTGGTGATACTATGCGAGCTTGAGAAGTACTTCCGCCGCATTCTTCGACGTTATGGTGCATCTGCTGGTCCATATAGTGGAGGATATCATCCAACTCGGTCGACGTTCTGCACAAAGATGATGCCGCTCGAAAGGATGAATGGTGTCATCAAAGGATACGTTCGCAACATGTCACGCCGTGAGGGAAGTATAGCCATGGGCTTTCGATCAAGAGTGCATCTCCTACTGCACGAATTATCTAGGCATCGAGAACCCCATTGGCCTGCCCGTCAACAGGCAACTCGGCAGGCTCGCTGGATGGGGTCACCGTGAGGGTCGCCGCGAAATGCATGTCGACTTAGAGGGTCAACTCGCCGAATTTGAAATAGCAAACCTAGTCGCGCTACAACACATAGACGTGGTCGATCCTTGGGTGGTAGAGCACAAAACCTTTATTAAGAAGACGTACAATGACAAAGGCCAACAGAGGACGGACGGAGATATAATCAAAGAGCACAACTCATGTTTCACGCGTTGGTTCAAGCAGAACCTTCTGTCGTACCCTTTACATGAGGATTCTTCCGCGGAAGAACAACTCATATTCGCCTTGTCACAGTATGCCGAGCACAACCTCGATGACCTATGAGGCGCATTTATATCAACGGCTACACATTCTACACCGAGGCCAAGGACATGAAGAGCGATGGTTATCAGAACTCCGGGGTAACGATGGAATCCTACACCGGTAATGACAAGGACAGATACTACGGAAGGATCGAGGAGATCTCGGAGCTGAGCTACGCTTGAGAGAAGGTCCCGATGTTCCGTGTCAGATGGGCGAAGAGCATCCTAAAAGAAGACCGGTATTTCACCACCATGGTTATACCCGAAGCCAAATCCAAGACCGCGGGCGCAAACGTCACCGCGAAAAATGAGCCATGGGTACTGGCTTCCCAAGTTGACCAATGCTTCTTCATTACCGACCACAAAGCCCAACCGTGTTGTCGTGAGGAGAGGCAAAAGGAAGATCATCGGAATGGATGGAGTAGCCAATGAGCAAGACTTTGACAAGTACGGCGACCGAGGATCGAACATGACGATTTATGATGAAGTAGCAGATACACCATAAGAAGAAGCAGACCACCCTACCTAAAGGACGTCTGCTCCATAGAAGAACTCCATTTGCGAAAAAGAAGGACAAGAAGATTGTGAACAGATAGCTAGCTAAGATCGATTGTATTTAAATCGTAGCCTTCATTTCTCGATTGTATTTCATGGGCACTTTTTGAACTATCATGAATATTTTCAAATTTCATGGACACTGACATCGATCCCCTCAATCTCGATCGCTATCCCACCTCGCCAGACACGGTCCCCTCGCCACGAAAGCACCCCAGTCCACCGCCGCCGCCGACCCCCGCACTCCTCCCTCCCTACTCAACCGCCACCGACCCCCGCACCTCCCCTACTCAACCGCCACCGCCCCCGCACCTCCCTACTCAACCGCCACACTTGAGCCCCACACCCCGCACCTCCCGCCGCCACCGCATTACTGTTTGATGATATTTTAAAAAAAATTATTACTGTCTTGTAAAAAAATATTACTGTTATGATTTAAACAAGTTTGAACATATTTAAACACAAATAAGTATCAAATAGCATTTTAAATGAAAAAAAAATTGTGGAGCCTGGGAATCGAACCCAGGACCTCCTGGTGTGAGAACTGGCTGCTAACCAGTCGAGCTAGTAGAGGGAGCTTGATGTGGATCAGGTCAGGTGGAATATAACTTGTTGGCTCGAGCAGAAAAAAAATTACTAATGGCGCACCAGGGTGAGGTGCGCCATTAGTGTGGATGTACTTATGGCGCACCGAGGGGTGGTGCGCCATTAGTATTGTGCCGCCCCCATCCATAGTCCTCCCGGCCCCCACCTCTCTCCTCGCCTCGATCCCTCTCTCCCTCGCCCTCGCCCTCGATCCCTTCCCGACGCGCTGCCCGCCGCCTCGGCCTTGCCGACGCCTGCCCGCCGCCTCGACGCCTGACGCCGCCCGCCCTCGACCTCCGCCCCTCGCACGCCTCGGCGCCTCCTGGTGAGTTCGGCCCTTAATCCAAGGAGGAGAAGGTGCTTTGCTGTGGATCCTTCTTGTACCTCCTGTCTCCATCTAGCCGACCCTCGTGTCATCTCTCTCTGCAGTAGAGCGCGGCCACGAGCGACCAGACGAGGACGACGCCGGAGAGGAGGGCCACGTCGCCTCGGCTCGATCGGTGGTGCTTGACCTCGCCACAACAAACATAGGTGAGTCCCCACCCCTTCTATTCTTCCTCCTCTCTGGTCCTCTATCAATAGCTTTTGTAGTAGTTCTTGCATCGAATATGTATTCCTGTTCAAATACAGAAGCAACACCCGGCGAGTACACAAACAATTTAAACACTTGACTGAATTTAAACACTTGCAGTAGTACTTTGACGAGGCTCGCTTGATCAATCTGGAGCTTAAACACTTGCGAGAGTACTTGCGGTTGTACTTGACTGAATTTAAACACTTACGCCTTTCTCTCGCTGCTTGATCAAGTGGAGTACTCGACTTGATCAAGAGCTGTTTTGGTGTAGCAAGTGCAGGAGCTGTAGTACTCCATTTGGTACTCCATTGGAGACTTTAACTGGATCAGATTAGTGTTGGGGAACGTAGTAATTTCAAAAATTTTCCTACGCACACGCAAGATCATGGTGATGTATAGCAACGAGAGGGGAGAGTGTTGTCTACATACCCTTGTAGACCCGGCGAAGCGATCACAACGTAGAGGAAGTAGTCGACGTTCTCCTCGCGATCCGACCGATCCCGGCGCCACATCCGACGCCCGAGTTCTTGACACACGACAGCTCGATGACGCCCCTCAGACTCGATCCAGCCGAGTGTCGAGGGAGAGTTCCACAAGACGACGGCGTGGTGACGATCTTGATGTTTCACCGGCGCAGGCTTCGCTTAAGCTTCATGACAGATAACCGAGGTGGAATATGGTGGAGGGGGCACCGACACGGCTAAGGAACGATCTCACGATCAACTTGTGTGTTCCAAGGTGCCCCCCGCCCGTGTATAAAGGAGCCAGGGGAAGGGGCCGGCCGGCCAAGCTTGGCGCGCCAGGAGTCCTACTCCTCCGGGTAGGATTCCCCCAATCCTAGTTGGACTAGGATTCCTGAGGGGGAAAGAGAGAGAGGCGGCCCCTTCTCCTAGACCTAGTAGGACTAGGGAAGGGGGGCGCCGCCAGCCTTGGGCTGCCCTCCTCCTTTCCACTAAGGCCCATCGAGGCCCATTTACCTCCCGGGGTTCCGTAACCTCCGGTACTCCAGAATTTCCGCTTTACCGAACCATTCGAACTCCAAACATAGGCTTCCAATATATCAATCTTTATGTCTCGACCATTCCGAGACTCCTCGTCATGTCCGTGATCATATCCGGACTCAACTCCTTCGGTACATCAAAATACATAAACTCATAACAACCGCCATCGAAACCTTAAGCGTGCGGACCCTACGGTTCGAGAACAATGTAGACATGACCTAGAACCATTCACGGTCAATAACCAACAGCGGACCTGGATGCCCATATTGGTTCCTACATATTCTACGAAGATCTTTGTCGGTCGATCGCATAACAACATACGTTGTTCCTTTGTCATCGGTATGTTACTTGCCCGAGATTCGATCGTCGGTATCCAATACCTAGTTCAATCTCGCACGCAAGTCTCTTTACTCGTTCCGTAATACATCATCTCACAACTAACTCATTAGTTGTAGTGCTTGCAAGGCTTCAAAGATGTGCATTACCGAGAGGGCCCAGAGATACCTCTCCGACAATCGGAGTGACAAAACCTAATCTCAAATACGCCAACCCAACATCTCCTTTGGAGACACCAGTAGTACTCCTTTATAATCACCCGATTCGCTGTGACGCTTTGGTAGCACCAAAGTGTTCCTCCGTAAACGGAGTTGCATAATCTCATAGTTACAGAACATGTATAAGTCATGGATAAAAGCAAGAGCAACATACTAAACGATCGTGTGCTAAGCTAAGGGAATGGGTCATGTCAATCGATCATTCTACTAATGATGTGACCTCGTTAATCAAATAACAACTTCTTTGTTCATGGTCGAAACATAACCATCTTTGATTAACAAGCTAGTCTAGTAGAGGCATACTAGTGACACGCTTGTTTTGTCTATGCATTCACACATGTATCATGTTTCCGGTTAATACAATTCTAGCATGAATGATAAACATTTATCATGAAATAAGGAAATAAATAATAACTTTATTATTGCCTCTAGGGCATATTTCCTTCAGCCTCCCACTTGCACTAGAGTCAATAATCTAGATTACACAAGAATGATTCTAACACCCATGGAGTCTTGGTGCCGATCATGTTTTGCTCGTGGAAGAGGCTTAGTCAACGGTCGCAACATTCAGATCCGTATGTATCTTGCAAATCTCTATGTCTCCGGCCCGACTAAGTCCCGGATGGAATTGAAGCGCCTCTTGATGTGCTTGGTCCTCTTGTGAAATCTGGATTCCTTCGCTAAGGCAATAGCTCCAAGATTGTCACGAAGATTTTCATTGACCCGATGCACTAGGTATGACACCTAGATCGGATATGAACTCCTTCATCCGCACTCCTTCATTAGCTGCTTCCGGCTGCTATGTATTCCGCTTCACATGTAGATCCCGCCACGACGCTTTGTTTAGAACTGCACCAACCGACAGCTCCTCCGCTTAGTGTAAATACGATCCGTCTGCGATTTAGAATCGTCTCGGATCGGTGTCAAAGCTTGCATCAACGTAACTGCCATTTATGAGCTCTTTGTCACCTCCATATACGAAAACATATCCTTAGTCCTTTTCGTATTTCAGATGTTCTTGACCGCTGTCCATGATCCACTCGGATTACTTTGGTACCTCCTGCTAGGCTTATGGCAAGGCATACATCAGTCCGTACACAAGATTGCATACATGATAGAGCCTATGGTCAAGCATAGGAACATCTTTCATTTTCTCTCTATCTTCTGCAGTGGTCGGGCATTGAGTCCGACTCAACTTCACACCTTGTAACACGTGCAAGAACCCTTTCTTTGCTTGATCCATTTTGAACTTCTTCAAAACTTTGTCAAGGTATGTGCTTTGTGAAAGTCCAATTAAGCGCCTTGATCTATCTCTATAGATCTTGATGCCCAATATGTAAGCAGCTTCACCGAGGTCTTTCATTGAAAAACTCTTATTCAAGTATCCCTTTATGCTATCCGGAAATTCTATATCATTTCCGATCAGCAATATGTCATCCACATATAAGATCGAAATGCTACAGAGCTCCCACTCACTTTCTTGTAGATACAAAGCTTCTCCAAAAGTCTCAGATAAACCCAAATGCTTTGATCACACTATCAAAGCGCTTATTCCAACTCCGAGATGCTTGCACCAGTCCATATATGGATCATTGGAGCTTGCATACTTTGTTAGCTCCCTTTGGATCGATAAAACCTTCGGTTGCATCATATACAACTCTTCTTCCGTAAATCCATTCAGAATGCGTCTTTACATCCATTTGCCAAATTTCATAATCATAAAATGCGCAATCGCTAACATGATTCGGACGGACTTAAGCATCGCTACGGGTGAGAAGGTCTCATCGTAGTCAACCCCTTGAACTTGTCGAAAACCTTTTGCGACAAGTCGAGCTTTATAGACGATAACATTACCGCCGTCGGTCTTCTTCTTGAAGATCCATTTGTTTTCTATTGCTTGCCTACCCTCGGGCAAGTCAACCAAAGTCCATACTTTGTTTTCATACATGGATCCCATCTCGATTTCATGGCCTCAAGCCATTTTGCGAATCTGGGCTCACCATCGCTTCTTCATAGTTCGTGAGGTTCATCATGATCTAGTAGCATGACTTCCGTACAGGATTACCGCACCACTCAAAAGCGGATCTTACTCTGTTGATCTACGAGGTTCTCAGAGTAACTTGATCTCAAGTTTCATGATCAACATCATCAACTTCCTCGCTACTTGGTGTAGATGTCTCGTAAACTGGTTTCTGCGATTTAACTACTTTCAAGTAAGGGAGAAGGTACTATTACCTCATCAAGTTCCACTTTCCTCCCACTCACTTCTTTCGAGAGAAACTCCTTCTCTAGAAAGGATCCATTCTTAGCAACGAATGTCTTGCCTTCGGATCTGTGATAGAAGGTGTACCCAACTGCTTCCTTTGGGTATCCTATGAAGACACATTCTCGATTTGGGTTCGAGCTTATCAGTTGAAGCTTTTTCACATAAGCATCGCATCCCCAAACTTTAAGAAACGACAACTTTGGTTTCTTGCCAAACCATAGTTCATAAGGTGTCGCCTCAACGGATTTTGACGGTGTTCTATTCAGGTGAATGCGGCTGTCTCTAGAGCATAACCCCAAAACGATAGCGGTAAATCAGAAGAGACATCATAGATCGTACCATATCTAGTAAAGTACGACACGACGCTCGGACACACCATTACTGCTGTGGTGTTCCGGTGGCGTGAGTTGCTAAACTATTCCGCATTGTTTCAAATGTAGACCAAACTCGTAACTCAAATATTCACCTCCACGATCGATCGTAGAAACTTAATTTTCTTGTTACGATGATTTTCAACTTCACTCAAATTCTTTGAACTTTTCAAATGTTTCAGACTTATGTTTCATTAAGTAGATATACCCATATCTCGCTTATGTCATCTGTGAAGGTGAGAAAATAACGATATCCGCCACGAGCCTCAACATTCATCGGACCACATACATCTCAGTATGTATGATTTCCAACAAATCTGTTGCTCTCTCCATAGTACCGAGAACGGTGTTCTAGTCATCTTGCCCATGAGGCACGGTTCGCAAGTGCCAAGTGATTCATAATCAAGTGACTCCAAAAGTCCATCAAGATGGAGTTTCTTCATGCGCTTTACACCGATATGACCTAAACGGCAAGCCACAAATAAGTTGCACTTTCGTTATCAACTCGTGCATCTTTTGGTTTCAACATTATGAATATGTGTATCACTACTATCGAGATTCATCAAAATAGACCATTCCTCAAGGGTGCATGACCATAAAAGATATTACTCATATAAATAGAACAACCATTATTCTCTCGATTTAAATGAATAACCGCCTCGCATCAAACAAGATCCAGATATAATGTTCATGCTCAACGCAGCACCAAATAACAATTATTTAGGTCTAAAACTAATCCGAAGGTAGATGTAGAGGTAGCGTGCCGACCGCGATCACATCGACTTTGGAACCATTTCCCACGCCAAGCATCGTCACCTCGCCCTTTGCCGAGTTCGCAATCAGTAGTCCCTGCTTGAGTTGCAAATATTAGCAATGTAACCAAGATCAAATACCAGTGCTACTACGAGCTCTAGTAAGGTACACATCAATAACATGTATATCACATATACCTTTGTTCACCTTGCCATCCTTCTTATCCGCCAAATACTTGGGGCAGTTCCGCTTCGGTGACTACCGCTTGCGGAGAAGCACTCGATTTGTGTTTAGGGCCGACTTGGGTTTCTTCTCCGAGCAACAACTTGCTTGCTGTTCTTCTTGAGATTCCCTTCTTCTTCCCTTTGCCTTTCTTCTTGAAACTAGTGGTCTTGTTGACCATCAACACTTGATGCTCCTTCTTGATTTCTACCTCCGCAGCCTTTAGCATTGCGAAGAGCTCGGTATAGTCTTAACTAACCCTTGCATATTATAGTTCATCACGAAGCCTTTGTAACTTGGTGGCGGTGATTGGAGAATTTCATCAATGACACAATCATCCGGAAGATTAACTCCCAATTGTGTCAAGTGATTGTAGTACCCGACATTCTCGAGTATATGTTCACTAATGTAACTGTTCTCCTCCATCTTGCAGCTATAGAACTTATTGGAGACTTCATATCTCTCAATCCGGGCATTCTGTTGAATATTAACTTCAACTCTGGAACATCTCATATGCTCCATGACGCTCAAAACGTCGTTGAAGTCCCGGTTCTAAGCCGTAAAGCATGGCACATCGAACTATAGAGTAGTCATCGCTTTGCTCGCCAGACGCTCATAACATCCGGCGTTGCTCAAAGAAGAAGTTCGCACCTAGCGGTGCATCCAGACGTAGCTCTTCAGTGCAGCAATGAGGATGATCCTCGTTACGGACCCGATCCGTAATTGCTACCATCATCTTTCAACTTTGCTTTCTCAAGGAACGCATTAAAATTCAACGGAACAACAAAGACGAGCCATCTATCTACAATCAAACATAAACAAGCAAGATACTATCAGTACTAAGTTCATGATAAATTTAAGTTCAATTAATCATATTACTTAAGAACTCCCACTTAGAAAGACATCTCTCCAGTCATCCAAGTGATCACGTGATCCAAATCAACTAAACCATAACCGATCATCACGTGAAATGGAGTAGTTTTCAATGGTGAACATCTTATGTTGATCATATCTACTATATGATTCACGCCGACCTTTCGGTCTCCGTGTTCCGAGGCCATATCTGCATATGCTAGGCTCGTCAAGTATAACCCGAGTATTCTGCGTGTGCAAAACTGGCTTGCACCCGCTTGTAGATGGACGAGAGCTTATCACACCCGATCATCACGTGGTGTCCGGGCACGATTTAACTTTGGCAACGGTGCATACCGGGAGAACACTTCTTGATTATTTAGTGAGAGATCATCTTATAATGCTACCGTCAATCAAAGCAAGATAAGATGCATAAAAGGATAAACATCACATGCAAATCAATATAAGTGATATGATATGGTCATCATCATCTTGTGCTTCACGATCTCCATCTTGCAAGCACCACCATGATCACCATCGTCATCGGCGCGACACCTTGATCTCCATCGCAGCATCGTTGTCGCCTTGCCAAACTTATGCTACTACGACTATCGCTACCGCTTAGTGATAAAGTAAAGCATTACAGATGCGATTGCATTGCATACAATAAAGCGACAACCATATGGCTCCTGCCAGTTGCCGATAACTTCGGTTACAAAACATGATCATCTCATACAATAAAATATAGCATCACGTCTTGACCATATCACATCACAACATGCCCCGCAAAAACAAGTTAGACGTCCTCTACTTTGTTGTTGCAAATTTTACGTGGCTGCTACGGGCTTAAGCAAGAACCAGTCTCACCTACGCATCAAAACCACAACGATACTTCGTCAAATAGACTCCGCTTTAACCTTCTCAAGGACCGGCGAGCCACACTCGGTTCAACTAAAGTGAGAGAGACAGCACCCACCACACCTTTAAGCAACGAGTGCTCGCAGCGGTGAAACCAGTCTCGCGTAAGCGTCGCGTAATGTCGGTCCGGCCGCTTCATCTCACAATACCGCTGAACCAAAGTATGACATGCTGGTAGGTAGTATGACTTGTATCGCCCACAACTCACTTGTGTTCTACTCGTGCAAAACATCAAACCATAGAAAAACCTAGGCTCGATGCCACTTTGTTGGGGAACGAGTAATTTCAAAATTTTCCTCACGCACACGCAAGATCATGGTGATGTATAGCAACGAGAGGGAGAGTGTTGTCTACATACCCTTGTAGACCCGGCGAAGCGATCACAACGTAGAGGAAGTAGTCGACGTTCTCCTCGCGATCCGACCGATCCGGCGCCAAGCATTCGACGCCCCGAGTTCTTGACACACGACAGCTCGATGACGCCCCTCAGACTCGATCCAGCCGAGTGTCGAGGGAGAGTTCCACAAGACGACCTGACGGCGTGGGACGATCTTGATGTTTCACCGCGCAGGCTTCGCTTAAGCTTCATGACAGTATAACCGAGGTGGAATATGGTGGAGGGGGCACCGACACGGCTAAGGAACGATCTCACGATCAACTTGTGTGTTCCAAGGTGCCCCCTGCCCCGTGTATAAAGGAGCCAGGGGAAGGGGCCGGCCGGCCAAGCTTGGCGCCAGGAGTCCTACTCCTCCGGGAGTAGGATTCCCCAATCCTAGTTGGACTAGGATTCCTGAGGGGAAAGAGAGAGGGGCGGCCCCTTCTCCTAGTCCTAGTAGGACTAGGGAAGGGGGGGCGCGCCAGCCTTGGGCTGCCCTCCTCCTTTCCACTAAGGCCCATCGAGGCCCATTTACCTCCCGGGGTTCCAGTAACCTCCGGTACTCCCAGAATTCCGTTTTCCCGAACCATTCGAACTCCAAACATAGGCTTCAATATATCAATCTTTATGTCTCGACCATTCCGAGACTCCTCGTCATGTCCGTGATCATATCCGGGACTCGAACTCCTTCGGTACATCAAAATACATAAACTCATAACAACCGCCATCGAAACCTTAAGCGTCACGGACCCTACGGTTCGAGAACAATGTAGACATGACCTAGAACCATTCACGGTCAATAACCAACAGCGGGACCTGGATGCCCATATTGGTTCCTACATATTCTACTGAAGATCTTTGTCGGTCGGACCGCATAACAACATACGTTGTTCCTTTGTCATCGGTATGTTACTTGCCCGAGATTCGATCGTCGGTATCCAATACCTAGTTCAATCTCGCTACGCAAGTCTCTTTACTCGTTCCGTAATACATCATCTCACAACTAACTCATTAGTTGTAGTGCTTGCAAGGCTTCATGATGTGCATTACCGAGAGGGCCCAGAGATACCTCTCCGACAATCGGAGTGACAAAACCTAATCTCAAATACGCCAACCCAACATCGCCTTTGGAGACACCTGTAGTACTCCTTTATAATCACCCGATTCGCTGTGACGCTTGGTAGCACCAAAGTGTTCCTCCGTAAACGGAGTTGCATAATCTCATAGTTACAGGAACATGTATAAGTCATGGATAAAAGCAAGAGCAACATACTAAACGATCGTGTGCTAAGCTAAGGGAATGGGTCATGTCAATCGATCATTCTACTAATGATGTGACCTCGTTAATCAAATAACAACTTCTTTGTTCATGGTCAGGAAACATAACCATCTTTGATTAACAAGCTAGTCTAGTAGAGGCATACTAGTGACACGTTTGTTTTGTCTATGCATTCACACATGTATCATGTTTCCGGTTAATACAATTCTAGCATGAATGATAAACATTTATCATGAAATAAGGAAATAAATAATAACTTTATTATTGCCTCTAGGGCATATTTCCTTCAATTAGGTACTCCATTTGCTGTAGTACTCCAGTTAACTGAAACTAGTGACATCACTTGAAGCAACTTAAGTCTGAATAATCAAATTCATCATACACTATTACTTGAATCAAAGATCGGGTATTCCATTACAAGAGCAAGTGTACCAAAGATTATTGGAGTAAAAAATTCAGTTAAATTGTGAAGTAGTGTACTCTGCTTGCTCTTCTCTCAAGCTTGTGAAATGATATACTTGCAATCGATAAACCGAAAGAAATATTGCATTATAACTCGGCTAAGTATTGAAACATAATACAATTCTGCTTATGTGTTGCATCTTTTGGAACTATATTTATCATTACCATTTCAAGGAATCTGCACTTCATGTGATGTTCGATCTCAACTTCGGCTTGAGAAAACATGTACTGATAAGCAAAATAATGGTTATCATGGTCCGACTCATGTTGAAGATTGTACACCCCAGTTGAAAGCAGATTGCCTCAACCAGGAAATCACTAGGAATTGTGCTTCTGGATGTATTATGTGCCATTGGTCTTTTTTATAAGCAAAAACAATTGTTAGCTTTTAGATGTTGTGGTGGTCCACTTGGGGGTATATTGTTTTGACTTACACTTGTTAGCTTTTTTATAAGCAAAAACAATTGTTAGCTTTTTATAAGCAAAAACAATTGTTAGCTTTTATAAGCAAAATGCGATAAACACTTACTACATACATATGCTCAAGAAACACTTACTAACCGAAAAGGTTTTGACTTAAAATGTTAATAGCACGAGAGCACCACAAGTTAAACACCTCAATCTGTTAGTATTTGTCTCGCATTTTCTCACATTCTTCTTGTATCGATCCAAGATTGCTTGTAGTGGTTTGTCCAAAATGTTGAATGATACCGCTTGGAGATGCATATATTGTTTCACCTCTTCACATGCCAATGTATTTTCCATGCTGTGATGGAGGCCTTTTTGCCTTGTCCACCCGAGAGGCCCTTGAGTTTGCTTTGGAATGTCGATTAACTTCCGCTCCAAAAATTGGTACTCCATATGTCCTATTTTCAGCAAAGGTCATGCTGAAATTTTCCGTGAATTTTAGCATGACTTTGCTAAAAAGAGGACATATGGGGTACTTGTGACTAATGCATGGGCCGGGGTACTTGTGACTAATGATGAAAGCTTAGGCTTTTAGGGTGCCTCGGCGTCGAAAAACCCTCAATGATAAAAGCTTAGCTTTTAGGATGCCTCGGTGTCGACAAACCCTAAAAAATAACCAACTTTTTGACCAAACTTTGTTCCTATTTAGAGAGAAACATGGCCAACAACGATGAGGCCGGGGGTTCGGGCGGCAAGGCATTCTGGGAGCTGTCCCAGGAGATGGAGGACCAACCTCAGTTGTATGAGGACGCCGCCTTCCCCACCGATCCTGAGACCACTGATGGTACCGCCGAGGATGACCCCACCGATGCCACCACTGACGGTGCCGCCGAGGATGCCACCACTGATGATGGCGGCGCACGCACAAATGGCAGCCAACCGAAGAGGCAACGGAAGGACCGGCGCCCGATCGTGCTCCTCACCCTCAAGGAGGAAGTTATCAAGTGGACTCCAACGGAATCCAACAATACCCCGAACGAATAGTCAAGGGTACTCGCTTCAGCTCGGGTGCATTCTCCGAGCACCGCCTCAATCAACACCGAGAACCCGAGGCATCCCGACCGAGGGAATTTGCGCAACCTCCTCTTCACGAATCAAGACGAACGATACAAGTTCCCCGCTGAATTTGCAAACACAAGCCTCAAAGGAATAAAGTGAACAATGTTGCCCTCACGAAGATGAGCAAGGCCCTGTCTACTTGGAAAAGCAATGTGAAGAGAATGATCGAGAAAGGTGAGAGTTATCAGAAGATCAAGGAGAAAAATCCTTCAATCACCGAAGATGACTACAACGACTTCAAGATCAATTGCTCGAGCACCGCAAACTCCCAATCAAGTGAGTGGGGGAAACAAATGCGGGAGCTGAACATAGGGGAACACACACTCGGTCCCGGCGGTTACAGAGTGGCGGAGCCTATATGGGACAAGGAGGAGGCAGATCAGTGCCGAGCAAGGCCTACCGCCCTCTTCGATAAATACGGTGACAAGCGGATCAGAACTTTGTCGGGGCCCGTACAAGAAGGACCCGAAACAAAGGAGCTTACCACGGATCCAAGACCAGAAGCTTGAGCTTGTTCTCGTAAGGAATACACCCCGCGTAATTAGCTCCATATGGTTGCATTCTAATTAATGAAGCCAAATTTCTAAATGGTTCACATTCCTTCCGCAGCGATCGAAAGTCATGGCGCTGGGTCGACTAAGAGCAACCCTTGGGACACCACTCTAAATAGGGCGTTGAATGTAATGAAGAACAAGGATAAGCTCGATGGCCGATGTCACCGGTCGTGTGGCCGCAAAGGCTTGTCGACAAAATGGGGTCATACTATACATTTGGTGTGCGGAAGGAGAAAAAGACCAGCTCGGAAAGCCAGGCGCGCAAGGTTCAAGAACTCAAGGCACATGTGGCGCGGATTCCGGAGATTGTCCAAGAGCAAGTGGAACAACGACTCGGAGCGACGATCACCGCCATTGTGCCTACCTTGATCTCGGGTTGAGTCGTGGATTGCGGGCGGCCAACAGGCTGCCCCAATTCCTAGCTTCACGGCCAGAACTCGCATAATGCGATGGCGGGACCATTGGTGCCTCGGCGGGGCGGCATTAGTGTCTCCAACGCCGCACGGAGCTTAATGCACCCGGTGTACGCCGCCGGCACCTCTGCAGCAAGCGGCCCCTCCGTCAATCGCACGCTACCGTTGGCGGTGCTCGACATTAGCCGAGCTTGACGCCATCATCACGGTAACTAATTAAGCCTCTCGCCGAGGACTTCATCTCCTTGCCTTTGATCGGGCATCCTCGACACCCTACATATTTTCGCGGCGCCGACGACGTTCGTGCACTCTCCTCCACTTCGTGAACAACGAAGTTGGTCAATGTCGCCAAGGGCAAAATCGCTCAACCAGCAACCCCTTGTTCCACGGTACCGGATGCCACCCAACTTGTTTAGGGTTTAAGCGGTTCGGTGCCGCCAGCTGCGATGAGTTGTTACCTCCGATTCGACCCGTCGGGGCCGACGATGATGACGTGATGACCCTCGGCCTTGCTGAGCTGCCCTCGCTTTGGCAAGAGCCAGATTCGTTTGGGGGCGGGGGACACCACCCCAAAGACAACACCGCCAGTCGTGCCGGCGCCAAGTCGGCCCCATGGCAAGACCGCCGCAACGGTGCCGGACATCCCTATGCCACTGGATCCAAACATGCATATGGCACAGGATCAGAACGACAACGCCGACAACGACGATGATACATTTGGCAATGTCGATCAGTACTTTGCCGATCATGGGTACGATGGCGACTTCATGGGGCCTCCTTCTCAAGAACCCAACCCAACAAAAGACGTGTGCGATCTAGTTGGTACCGCGGAGAAGCCAAGTTGCAACAGCGCCGCGTCGGCGTTCAGCTCTCGAGAGACGCCTCACCGCCGACTTCACCGAGCCTCGAGATAGGTGAGGTGCGAAATATTATCAGCCCCAACACACTCAAGAAGGCGGTCAGTGAGCGTAACTCGTCCCATTACAGAGAAGAATAAGGCACACAAAAGAAAGACTAAGAAGGGTGCGAGCCAGCCGGCACCGAGTACGATCCGTGCTCAGACGGGCCACCTTCACCTAAGGATATCTCAAGGAGGGTGCATGTGGCGGTAGGGCGATGCTACCGACAAATATGCTCAATGTCGCAACCGGTGCTATCGGAGTCTCGCATGATGTTGTTCTTTCTTTGGAGAAGCGGCGTCTCGAGAGAAGGATGTGGCATACCCGGTTTTGCGGCCAAGGTGCCAGAGGGCAAGGGCTTTGTGGATAACTCCATCGGGCGTCGATCGTCCTGCGATTTGATGACATCCATGCTATGTTGAACCTTCATCCGCTGCACTACACCTTCGCTCGCTATTTTCGCGAGTATGAGATGCGGATCATTCGCGACAAGACCCGGACATTGTGATAGTCGACCCTTCTACATGCGTGCCAAGATCTTGGCAGCGCTGGGACCGCAAGTCGCGAGTTCTTACCTCGAAGGCGTCATTCGCAAACCAAGATAAGGATAACTTCCTCGTGCCTTACTTTCCCGAGTAAGTCCTCCTCAACCGCCCGTAACATATGAATTCTTAGATTTCGATCATTTTTCTTTTAACATTCCGTGTTTTCTGCAAAGTGACACACATTGCACGCCATCCTCCTAAGCCCCAAATATTCCATGGCCATGTATTTCACCTGCACCGTCGATCGAACGTAGACTACACAAATGTCAAGAAGGTTCTTGATGATGTTCTCCCGCCACGCCAAATCTGGAGGCACCTTCACCAAGCCTATTCGTAAATCACGGCAAGCACGTGTTCTCCCAATGTCGACGTTCTGCTGCGTCAGCAACCCGGGCGGTCGAAGGGTGCCTACTACGCCATCCATCACATGCGGGCGATCGTGCGACCATCATCAACTTCGCTACCGAGTAAACTCAAAGATTGGGCAAAGAGCGTGTCGGCAATCCAGACGCGGACCTCAGACAAGAATTCTTTCGCATCCAAATGGAGTTTGCGGAGATCATCCATCAAGATGTCCTTCGTACCTCGGGGCAGTTCTACCTCAACAATCAACCGTCCAACAGTGACATCGACACAATGCTACAAATGCAGGCTGACAACGCCGTTATTTCATGACTCCCACGATAGACGGCGGCTTCATCCACGCTCCGGTCCCTTGAGTCAAGTCGAAAACAGTGATGCTGTGTCTAGTTCTGAAACATCGATTGGATCATGTTGTAATTAAACTTTAATAAACTTGTAGTATGTCTCTTTGGTTTCGAGAGTCGTTCAACTTAGATGTAATCGATGCTATTAATGTCTTGCTTTTCTCTTCTGATCGTTCTATTGCATACTTATATATTGCTTATGTATTGTCTGTGAATTGGTACTAACGTTTCGTTTAGCTAGTGCATAGCGATGCCGACGTATGTCGTGTACAAGGGTAAGGTTCCCGGAGTCTACGACGACTGGGAGGAGTGTCGGAGACAGGTTCACCGATTCAGCGGTAACGGTTACAAAGGATACACCACTAGGGCCGAGGCCGAATCTAGATACGCCCGCTATCTAGCGGGAGAGGGGAGGAGCGTTGGAGGAACCGGATGAAGACGAGTTTCATCGTGATGATGCTCATTGTGATGACCGCAGCTCTCTTCTATGTGATGGTAGTTTAGATGATCGATATCGACTTGTAATGTGAAGACAAACTCGCTACTCGCGGTCTCGAGACTTGTAATATAATGTTCTATCTTTGTTCGGTCTTTTCAATTCGGAGACTAATATGATGAATTGTATTCGGAGACTAATATGATGAATTGTATTCAAAGACTAATCTTCTATTGTATTCGATGAATCTGTTGTTGATGTGTGCTGTCTATATTTTGTCCAATTATACATTTTGTAACCTGTGCAAAAACAGAAAATAAAAAATAAAAAAAAACCTAATATTCATACTAATGACGCATCACATCACAGTGCGCCATTAGTATGACAAAGTATACTAATGGTGCATCACTAAACAGTGCACCATTAGTATGCCGAGGTTACTAATGGCGCATCTTCTTGCTGTGCGCCATTAGTATGCCAGAGCACCTGGGTATACATGGCCCCTGGGAGGCATACTAATGGCGCACTTATGTATGCACTAATGGCGCATCAGAGATGCGCCATTAGTATATCAGATACTAATGGCGCACCAGGGATGCGCCATTAGTAAAATATACTAATGGTATGACACTAATGGCGCACCACTAATGCGCCATTAATGGCCAAATTAGGTGCGCCATTAGTAGGCCTTTTCCTAGTAGTGAAACTCTAAGGCACATAATTTTCTTTGATTTGCTTATTTTATGGTGTCCTGCAGAAAAACTTGATAGGTATCGGATCATAATTAACCTAACTTTATATAGATGGTAGAATGAGCAAAAAAATGCTACCCTTGTACTACTCACAACGTTGTATTGATAGGGTGTACGTGTTTGCCGTTCATAGGGGTATGTGTATGTCAGCATATGCGTTCTATAGTGTCGGCACTTGTGCTCGCATTTTTCCGGATTTATTTCAAACTCTCCCAATAGCGTTATATGGGTAGGGTGTGGTGCATGCGCTCATAGAGGTGAATGTATGTGAGCATCTGTGCAACGTCATATGGATATGGTGTACGTGTGTGCCGTTCATAGTGGTGTGTGTATGTCAACATCTGTGTTGTACAGTGTTGGCACTTGTGCTCGTATTTTTCTGAATTTATTTCAGGCTCTCTAAATAGCGTTATAGGGATAGAATGTGTGTGCATGCATTCATATAGGTGAGTGTATGTGAGCATCTACGTTGTACTGTGTTGAAAACAAACTAAAAAGAAAACCAAGTAGTAACCAAACAAAATACGAACACTGTCATCTAGGAAAACACTCACGCCAAAGTACTTCAAATGCATAGCATCCGCGCTAACTTAGTAGCTTGCGATATTCGTTCAGTGGAAGAAGACGTTCTCGTCGACTATGAAGGTGCATGCGGTGGCTTCATCAATCTCAAGATGTTGTGTCGGCTTAGTATCTTGAAGGTTCTCGTAATTACAAGATGTACGTACGTGTTCATAGGAGTGAGTGTATGTACATACATGTGAGCATCTACGGTGTACTAAAAAGTAGCAAACACAAAAGAAAAGCCCTAGTAATGAACAAAATGAAAACTAATGTGAGCATCTTCGTTGGCAGTGGTGTCGCATTTTCATGGGAGATATTCGTTCAGTGATGGAGATGTTTCCGTCGATTACGAAGACGCTTGTGATGATTTCGCCAATTTCAATATGTTGTGTTGACTCAGTATCTTAAAAAATTTCAGAAGTGTAGGATGTGCGCGTGTGCGTTCATAAGGTGAGTATATGTGTATATGTGAGCATCTGCGTTGTACTTTTTCTTCATTTTTTCCAAAAAGGGTCGGGCCCCGGCCTCTGCATCAGAACGATGCATACGGTAATATGATTAATAATAAGCAAAATATTTTACAAAGGTCTTCAGGTCTCAAAAGCGAAAATGCTCACAAAGAGCATAAGCAACTTGACAGGAAAGCCACAACCGACAGGCAAAAATATAAGATAGAAAACTAAAAACATATCATATTACATGACCGTCATCCAAACCGGTTGAAGATATCCCGAGCTACCGTCTCCCATCGGATAGATCCAGTAACCAAACGCATCTGCCCCTTAGTATTGTGTTAAAAAACAATAGCAAAGACAATAAAAATCGCATTAGTGAACATAATGTAAAACCAAAACATGTCAATTAGAAAGACATGTAAATCAATCTCTATGAGTCATAGTTCTTCAAGGCTAGTTACGTAGCTTCTCACGTGACAATATTTTAAATAAAACAGAAGGTCAAGGAAAACCCGGTGATGGATCAGGAAAAAAAAACCTTGGACACGTGTCGACGTGAGATAGAGCTCCCGCAAACACTTGGAATTCACAAGAGGAGGCCCTCCTTATCCACTTTAATTATCTTACATATGATGGTCATATACCTAAAAAGACTTTCGCTCCGCTTTATCTACTATATCTAAATAGGAGCACCCCACTACCTGATTTCTTAGCCCTCTCGTGCGTCCACATCATCCCAAAAAATTTCTACCGTTTGATTGCCCGTGGGTGGCTGATCTGCAGCTGAGCACTGATCATCCCTGTGCGCTCGACGCTCCTCCCGTTCGCTCCTCCTCCTCGGCCCGTAGAAGCGGAAGCGCACTGCTTCTCCAACCGAAGTGTCCCTCATAAGCCGGTCGCCCTCACTCCCATCCCCCCATCTCTCTCCCCAAATGGCACAAACGCCACGCATTGATGTTCGCAGTTGAGCCTAGCCTCTTCTAAGGTTCGCGGCCGCCATCGGGAAGGGAACCGGCGGCTACAGTGGCTTGCGGGGCAACGACATGATTGCAAGACCGCCGATCTGGAGGATGGATGGAACTTTATCCGGAGGGGCATCAACAAGCTCATCAACGTCCTCGAGGGCAAAACAGAGCGGAGTACAACTCCGTGGACCACATGATGTTGTACACATAAGTCGCGTTCATCCCCGCCTGCCTCCGTCCATGCCTGGCATAGGCCCGATTAGATTCGATATGATCCAGTGCTGATAGAAGGTTCCCGGTCCCCTGTTTATCTCTTTTGTCGCACAACAAGATATACAACATGTGCACGCAGAAGCATATGCACGACTACTCGCAGCAGCTCTACCACAAGTGCCATGAGTCCTTTGAGGAGTAAATCTCGGCCACGGTGAGATGAATCGCCTTCTCTTGCCGATACGTACATGCGTGTCATCTGGCTAATTTTTTTTAAATAATACATTTATTTTATTAAATTTCAGAAATATTACGCTGTAATTATATTTTTTAAAAATATTACCCAATGGCTCATCACGACCAATCGATCCATCGCCATCATTGGCGATTGGACCCGGTCGCCCATCGCGCACGATTGATCCAATGCCCATCACACGTCGATTAGGCACTCAAGATTTTTCAAATACTTCTTCAACATTTTTCAAATACCTATTCAATAGTTTTCAAATATTTGTTTAACATTTTTCAAATACTTGTTCGATTTTTTTTAAATGTTTGATTAACATTTTTTAATACTTCTTCAACATTTTTCAAATACCTATTCAATGAGATAAATGGGTGCATGCACTGTCGGCCTAGAGGAAGCAGACAGAATGCCAATCGGCCAAGAGTGGGTCGATCGAGGCTAATCGGCCACCGTGGGCGATCGATCCAATCACCAAAGAATGGGCGATCAGGGGCCAATCGCCAAGAAGAGCATTCGATCGATCCAATCAGCCAAAGAGAGGTCGATTGGGTAATATTTTTAAAAAATATAATTACGGCGTAATATTTACGAAATTTAATAAAAGAAATGTATTATTTTAAAAAAATTAGCTGTCATCTGTACAGATTATCCCCTATTCTCTCTCTCTCTCTCTCTGTGTGGCTCTGTGCCGGTGTTGTTGATTTTCCGGTCGAATGAGTCAAGGCTAAGCTGATAGTGTTTCCAACCTCAAGTGATGTTTTTGCATTTATGTATTTTTTATTTTTTTGGTACAGGTAGAGCGTCAGGTTGGGTTATCTTACTCGCTGCGAATGATTACATTCTTGTCTTACTATGTACTAACACATCAGATCCTCTCTTGAATTATTTTGTTCCTTGCCAATTTGAAACAAACCTTCCTATTAGAATTCCGGTGTAGTATCTTTTATGTAGTACAGGTATTAATTTACTTAAGTGCATCTTATTTCCGCTTCATCTTGACATTGGATACATACATAGTTTCTGTCTGAATGATTTTTCTTTCGTCCGTCTTTTCATTTGTGCTATATTGTTGTCCATTAGTCCATCTTGGTGATGGTAATTTGGTTGTTCTTCAGATTTGCAGGTTGGTGATTGTTGCCTTTGCTGCATTATTTGGTTTAAAATTCAGTTAAACAAGGTGACTTTGCTCTAGAAGTTTTCGTCTATGGGGCAAGAGTTTTTTTCTCCTATAGTTATTTTGTTCTAGAAGATAGTTACCGAATTACTTTCATTTTGACGATACAACAATAAAAAGAGAATAGTTGTTCAGCTCAGGAACAAGATAAGTGCACATACATGGATCTAACATCCAAATTTATTCCTTTTATATTCAGCTATAGCTATGCTGATTCTGATGCATTATTTTCATGTATATAAGATGCGAGTGCTATCATTGACACGCTTATTTGTTCCAAATCTTTGTATTAACATTATTGTTTTCATTCTATGCAAGTAATGCTCTTTTGCATGCACATCCTTTGAAAGATAAGTTTTTTTCACGAAAAGGGAAATGTTTTGATGCACAGTAAGTCTCCATTTTTCTTTACACAATTTATTTCTTCACATTAAGCAATTTAGCAAAAAACCATCCTGCAGCATCGCCCGGGGCACTCGCATTATCATTGTAAAACCTCTTTTTTGTTGACATGTGCTTCTGTAATGTTGCAGATAGTATGACATTGAGAGCCGTGTGCTTTCATCGGTTTGTTACTTCCCTTTTATCTGTTTGCATAGGAAAACAAGACAAGAGTATGATTCTGCTACTACCTTTCTTGGCATTGGCACTTGGGGTTAACAGGTCCATCCATTGCTCATAGAACTTTTGGTATGCTCATATTCAGTTCTTCTTTGTATGGATTTGTATACGCAAGGATGTTTGATGCAAGATGACTAAGAAAATAAAACTGTATTTTGTTTAGAATTTTAGGTTGCGGTTCATGTTTGCATCTAGAGTAGCTATTTTTTATTACTATTGACTAATTGACACTTTTCTAGTAAGTTTATGGCATTTCTAGGCGCATATAGACTGATAATTGGAGTTAGGGGATATCGGCATATCAGCCACATCGGGTGACCTTCACAAGTTCAGATAATACTTACCTCTAGGGAGAAGGACTTTTCTCTGGTGCTTCCAGATTCTTGGACAAAGATTTGTGGAATTGTAATACATTGACTACTTCTGCAACACTACTATTGTACACACTGATAGTGACAATATTTGGATGGTTAATCCTTTTGCATCAATAAAACTTAACAATTGCTTTTACCATTACTTCCCCAGCCTTCTCGACTACACATCTTTTATAAAAAAAGAAGTCTTTTTGTGTGTAGTGTCTCTTTATTGACTCAAAATTCCAATGGATGTTTTTATTGCAATGAAGCATATAATAATGGTCAAAATAATTACTTTTAGCATACAGTCTCGCAGCAACGCGCGGGGTATCATCTAGTATACACAATGAGGAGGTCCTCTTATAAAGCAGATAAAAAATAAAACAAGATTGCAGAGAAGCCCTACCTATCCCAAAGGGACCTAGACTATTGACAAGAAATGGAACCATGCTTCTAGGGAAATCACCGGACACCGATGCACCGCTCATGCCAAGTTGTCATAGGGGCCTGTACCATCCTGTTCTAGAGTGTGGAGTGTCGATCCTGCCTACGGACAGCGCGGACCTCGAATTGTGCCAACAAGGAAACATGTAAAAGATTAGGAGGCAAGCGAGACCGCCTAACGCCAGAGTTAAAGACGCTTCGAGATAGGAACCTAACTAGCTTGTCGATATCGATGAAGCGTGACCGGAATAAACCTGGGCTCCATGGCAACGTCGTCAATAGGGTGATGGCGCAACGTGTCGTCGCCGCCGAGACCGAAGATTGGTCAAGTGTTTTCATCCAAATCCCTGCGGCGGGAGAGGGACCATAGCGACATCCTCAAGATGGACGCGACACCCACGAGCATCGCTGCCGCTGGCGTTGAAGAGCAGTGCTTTCACCTGGAGCCTCCCACCCACGTCACTCCGAGGAATCCCAAGCACCGGTCCACCCCGACCAGTGGCGAGTCCAGTAGGGGGGCTTCAATAGGCTAGAGCCTACCCTCCAAATATACAAAACAAAATCACTACTACACGTCCTAGCCCAGCAAGTCAGCAACCCAATCTCTCATTCTCAGCCTGATCAACACCAACAGCCCACAGGCAAGTAGCGGACAGCACAACAGCAAATATATAGTAGCGATTTGGCAAATTTTGAGCTTATTTGAAGAAAAAGGACTAAGAGATAATGAGTATATTTTGCTAAATAAATTCAGAATTTGGTTAAAATTTTATATATACTTCTTTAGAAGTATCTAGGGAATACTTCATGTTTCCACTAGTAATCTAGGAAAGTTTTTTTACCTTGTTTGGAGCAAAAAAGGACTAGAAGATAACGACTATTTAGGTAGATAGATTTAGACTTCCGTTCAAAATTTTATATTAAAAACCTAGAAAATGAGTACATATGTTTTCATTAGTACTTTGGAAAAATATTAGCTTATTTGGACAATAGGATTAGGAGATAATGTTTTTTTTACCGAAATGTTTTTTTTCTTTCAAATGATGTTAGTTTTCTCGCCGTTAACTTTGAGCCCACCCTTCGTTTTCTTCCTGGATTCGCCGCTGACCCCAAGGATAGGCTTGTTGCCATGAAGCCAGACCTCCACTTGGAGCCACCACAGTCGTAGTACCAACAACACCATGACCGCCCACCGCAACATCCTGGCCGCCCACACGACCAAGGAACGTTGCCAAGAAGCTCGTCGGAGAGCCAACCAGACAGACCACCACTCGGGGCCGCCGCCCCAGTGTCCAATGCCCCACCCTCGCCCCCGCATACCAGCACCAATTACCAACCCACACACACATCAGTAACCCGCGGCGGGACGGAAAGGTCCCTCCTTTCTAGTCCCACGACACACTTTGGACAAAGCCGCACCTTGCGACGGCGGCACCATGTGGCCCGATGACGACTCTGCTAGGGTTGCTCTTGGCCTGTTTTTCGTACGAACACCCTGTAATTTGTAGAGTTCGCTTCCTTTTTTCCTTTTCCTTTCAAACTTTCGCCAATAACTTTCGCAAAGTAGCCTTTCATAGTCAAGTGTGGAGGGAAAAAAAGCAAGGAAAGACGCAACGTACTCCTGCCAACACGAAGGCGAAACTAGATAGTTGGATCCCATCGTGGAACTGGGACATGGTCCACCCCCTGCGGCTGCGCGTGGGCGTGGCCGCGGCCGTGGGGCTAGACCCCGACGTGACCAGCGGAGCTTCATATGGGTGTTTGGGGTGCTATGGTAGGAGATTCAGAACGGGAGCACGGCAAATGAATGCCATCTTTAGCTGGTAGAAGGTGGACCTGCGTCTCTACGCGGCCACACGCGTCTCCAGTTGGTGCATACGTCATGTTTGCTCAGAGCAGCTGAAAGTTCTCGTAGAAAACAGGAGAAAATACAGCACACGTAATGCGCAGAGATTGTAAATCATATCGCTGAGATCAGATGACAATACGTTTTTTCTTTTTGTAAAAGTACTAAGTTGACAACGCTAGCTGTATTCCCCACGTGGTGATAATGGTGATTATTTTTGGGTGCCAAGTTGGGGCGGGAGTATCGTAATGACCTCACCCGCACTACAACCTTATAGACCGGCTGCCAATTTTTTTGTAATGTGATTACATGTCAAAATCACCCGATAAAAGAAGTATATCGTCTGTTTTGCTTAGACAAATGTCAGTCACAAAAAGGTTGGCACGTCACCGATGCATGCTAGACTCATTACGAAAAGGGAGCCAAAAGCGAGCACGGTGAAGCTGTGAACTTCAGTGGCTGGGTACGGCTGTTTTCATTGGCTCCACAGCAGCAGGTTCGCAATGGCAATAGATCACCATGTCCTTTTTTTCGCCAAACGAACATTTAGCAAAAATCAACCGGGATAAACCGGGATTAGGCTGGTTGTAACCGGGAGTATCATATACTAGTATCATGCATATGATACTAGTGTATGATACTACCTCCCTAATGCATAATATCATATATTAGTATCGTCAGACTTATTTATTGTAACGCATTTACACAAAAGAATATAAAGATTTAATATGATACGGTATCATGATATGATACTACACCCTCTTTTTTTATTTAATACTATGATACCTCATCAAAATTGCCTAGTTGGCATGCATGATACTAGCTATGATACTACCATTACGACCAGCCTTAGAGAGTACCGTACCAGTTTCAGGGATTTCGGGTTCATGGTTTAATTCAGACTTACAGTATGAATTTAAGGACTATTTTAGATTTTTTTTTCCAGAAAATGAATCTCGGCTGCCGTGCCCACCCGGGATCATTCGGGATTTCCCATTTTAATAATGTTGCTATTGCTCATGCCCCACTTGGAGCACTTGTTGCTCACTACCAACGAAGGGGACAGGTGATTCAGAAGTGGGTGAAAGACATTACCCGATTTATTGAGAGCAAAAAAGCACCAACTTGAATATGTATCCTTTGCTTTTTATCAAGACGGCTAAGTGGCATGTACAGTTCGGAGCCGAGGCAAGCCACAATTCTGGAGCTCGGGATTACACAACAATTTTACGGATAATGCCGCCACATAATCTATGTAGGAAAGCTGCAAAATCCACGTGTACAAAAGCAAGTTGAGCTGGCTCCAACGTTGTTTCCTTTTGTCGTGTACTCCTAGTGTGTTGATTCCAAAGAAGAAGAAAATGTACTCCTATTTTGTTTAGGGAGTGTTATGCTAGTCCACCTTGACCCGCTTGAAGATTTCAGCCTTGACACCGCCGGCGACATCCTTTGGAACCCGCGGTGCGACGGCTTTGACTGGACAATGGGGATCATCGACGGCGAGAGGCAGCCGAGGGAGAGCGACAGCTCATGTGCAGCCCGTGGGTAGGCACCACAGCGCGACGATGGTCGCCGCCGTCGTCGTCGTGATGACGACCATAGCAGGTGCCGAGGCGGAGATGAAGACCAGCAAGGCAGGCGGGACAACAGGAGCCAGACCTAGGCCAGCAGGCTCTTCAAGAGTTGCTCGCGTGCAGCGTACAACAGAAGAGAGGACGGGCGCCATGAAGACCAAGGGCACCGTGACGACCGCCGTAGCGAGCGACGTGATGAGCGCTGCAGAGTGGTCGCTGATGGGGTGCTTGAAGACGGTCTGGAACAGCAAGAGGAGACAGTGCAGTCTCCCCACCTCCTTCAAACCAGCGTCGTGCAGCCCCCCTCCCCCCAGCAAGGCGAAGAGGCTCCAGTCGTGCTCATCACTAGGACATTCCTCGCAGCCTCTCCCCCCGCCGCGACAACGTGGATCGGGCACCCGCGCGCCACAGTGGGACTGCCTGGGTCAAGAAGGCGCCTAGGCTTGCCTTGGTCATCTACATCCCACAGTCGAGCGCCATCAACAATGAAGTGCTACCTCCTCACAACAACGAAGCCATCAGTGCTACAACCAACCCATCGACTGAGTCAGTGGAGCACATCCTCACCTTTGTGGCCATGGGTGACACTGAAGAAGAGGGCCTCTCCACTCCAGTATGGTGAAACTGCTGCGCCACCCCAGAACGCACACCTGATATGCCCCGTGTCCGTGCCACTGTAACAATTGATGACCCAATTTTCTGCAGTATAGAATCGGGCCTGCTATCTCCTCCTGCCTGGTCACCGCCTCCAAGGCCAACAACAAGGCGCGAGACGTTGGCAAACGGAGATGGGATCTCGCTCAGGTGTGCCAGCATCAGACTCAACTCCAATCCAAAGGGAACGCCAATTGCCGTGTTGGCTGAGAAACTGCTCCGTCGTCGCATGGGCATTGTGCAGGAGAGTGAGATGGTCACTGAAGCACCGATCACTAAATTTGTGGATCTCTTTCAAGGGAAGCTGCCCACTATCACAACGGACGCCTTACGTGCCCTCTTCCAGCTCGACCTTGCAACAACTGTTGAGGACGCACTTGTCAGCCATGGTGGAGGCACTACCATTGATCACTCCCAGGCGGGTGCAGGCCAGGAGTAGTAGCTCGTGTACACCTTCATGAAGATCGAAGCTCTTTTAGTTATCAATGTTAGAACAACTAAATTTGAAGTATTTCGTAGACTTTGCAAGGCCTGTTGTACCCACTGGTATTGTAA
This sequence comes from Aegilops speltoides, assembly GCA_021437245.1. Lineage (NCBI taxonomy): Eukaryota > Viridiplantae > Streptophyta > Magnoliopsida > Poales > Poaceae > Aegilops > Aegilops speltoides. The sequence continues at coordinate 324,360,528 of CM038144.1, read as the reverse complement.
AGTACTTTAAATCATGCATTCGCAAGACTTTGCTAGCTCATTTACTTGTGTCTTTGGTGCATACAACACTACCTTTGCTCCCATGTTTGTGATTGTGACTTCATAAGCTATGTTGCAATTATCAAGGATGACTCCAGCAATACCACTGCTACTGTGATTATGTTTGTACCCTTGCTAATTAGCTACTTCCATGGGCAATGTCTGGTTTCAAAATGAATGCACGCCCAAACATACTATGCTGAAACGTCCGAGTTTTAAATTCCCCCTACAGAAGAATAATTGTTAGTGCCACCATCGCTGCAACATCCTATGACATGGTATGTCTTTAGGAATCCAAATTAGAGAACATTGATGCTCTTTCTACAGCTTACCTGGGAGGCCATAAGCTTTGCCTAGAGGCCTGCAAACGGGACGCGAGGGAGCATTCTGATGTTGTGGAATGACAAGGTTGTACAAGTTTCTCACATAACTTTTGGTGACTCCTTCCTATCGGCAATGGTCAATGTTCTGGAAGATGATAGTTCCTTCCAGATAACAACCGTTTGTGGCCCGACCAACTACGCCCAGAAGGATGGTTTCTTCAATGAGCTCAAGGGCCTAAAACCACAAAAGGGAGTGAAGTGGCTTGTACTCGGAGATTTTAACCAAATATATAGATCCCGAGACAAGAACAGAGGCAACATCAACAGGAGTAGACTGATTCGTTTCAAAGAGGCCTTAAACGATTGTGAGCTTAAAGAGATCCACTTGCAGAACGGGCGGTTCGCTTGGTCGAACAAGCGCCTGAACCCAACTTTGAGCAAGCTGGATGGCTTTTTATGCAATGAAGACTCAGATATCCACTTCATGCACTATCATCCTTGCCCTCGGATCATTGTCCACTTCTTGCCTCGGACCGAGGACCAAAGAGGCCGCCTTCTTTCAAGTTTGAATTTTTGTTGGGTCAAGATGTCGGGATTCAACGAAATAGTGCAAAAGTCCTGGAACGAGGAAATCACCCACTCCGAACCTTATCAGATTTTATTCCACAAGTTGTAAAAAGTTGGACGCCACCTCAAGTCTTGGAGTAAAAGCATGTTCTCGACTGCTAAGTTCCATATTCACATGGCCCATGAGGTGATCCTACGCTTTGATTTTGCCATGGAGCATATCATCCTGCCTCATGCTGAGGCTGACATTCGATACAAACTGAAATAGAGGGTTGTTAGTCTAGTAGTGCTTGAGCGGACTAGGAAGAAACAATGTTGTAGACTTAACAACCTCAGAGAGGGTGATGCTAATATTAAATTCTTCCACCTATGGGTTAACGGCACATGGTGGAAAAATCACATACACCGCCTTATGCACAACAATGGGAGGTCGATTGGGCATGATGAAAAGGAAGAAATCACATGCAATCACTTCGCCAACATGACGGGGAGACCACCGCGCCAAGAAATTAACTTTAATTGGCCAGACCTTGACCTACCCAACTGTGACCTCGCGGGTATAGATGCACCGATTACAGAGGAAGAGGTAAAGGCAGCGGTTATGAGCATGCATAGTGGGAAGGCACCCGGCTCGGATGGCTTCATTGGGTTGATTTTCAAAACTTGTGGGGACATTGTTTCTCTAGACATCTTGGTTGTTGTGCGCCTATTCTCGGATAGGCAAACATACAATTTCCAGTGGCTCAACTCGGCGAACATTGTGCCCCTTCCCAAGAAGGACGGTGCTGAGGAAATTGTTAACCATAGGCCCATTAGCCTCATCCACGCCGCTGCAAAAATCATTTCCAAAATCCTAGCTACCCAAGTAGCTCCCTTCATGAGCACCTTGGTCTCCATTGCACAAAGTGCGTTCATTAAGAAAATAAGTATTCATGACAACTTCATGTTTGTGAGGAACTTTGCCACCATGTCGCATAACCGCAAGAAGCCTACCCTACTGATGAAGCTGGATATCAAAAAGGCGTTTGACACTGTTCGATGGGACTACTTGCTTGATCTTTTGTGACGTAGAGGGTTCCCCGCGAAATTGAGAGATTGGATCACCGCGCTGCTTTCCACCGCATCCTCTAGGGGGGTACTCCATGAATTATCCGAAAGTGCCATATCTCATGGGACGGGGCTCCGACAGGGAGATCTGTCGGGGATATACCCCGTGGTATGACCCGGCCGGAAGTATGACCGGTCGGGCTTGGCATTTTCATTGGTAACCCGCCGGAGGACTGGCGACTCACGAGTCTGGCGGCTCACTGGACTGACGACTCACGAGCCTGGCAACTCACGGATGGCCCTAACAACGGGTCAGATAGAAGACTAGGCCCAAGGCCCAGAAGGCCGGCTCATGTTATGGTGGACCGGTTTACGAGGAAATGCATAAGGAGTTTTCCCTTAAGGGGGCAGACTAGGATTCTACTTGTAATAGACTAGTCCTAATCCTAATAGGACTCCACATGTAACCTGCCCCTACAACTTATATAAGGAGGGGCAGGGCACCCCAAGAGGGACAGGCAAGAATAAACAATCTCTAGGGCTAGACACAAAGAGCCGACTTCCGACAACTCCCTCATGATCATAATGAGACCTAGCCACAAATAGCATGTAGGGTTATTGCGGGATGATGTTTCCCGGGGCCCGAAGCTGTCTAAAACCTTGTCTTGTGTGTTGCGTCTCTCATCCCGATCAACCCCTCTCAAGCTACCACATAGATGCTTTGGCCTCGCGACTAAGTCCTGACACTAAGGACATCTGTCGTGACAATTCCACGACAAGATCCGTTATCTCCGTTGCTATTCATCATTGCCATCGATCCCATCTGGCGCATCCTTGATCTGATCACCACTCAAGGCATATTGCACTAGTTGCACGACTATGGGGTGCAATTCTGAATCTCACTTTACGCAGATGATGCAGTGATATTGGTGGCGCCTATTAAAGAAGACATCACCGCCTTGTCTACATTTTGAGGGGTTTTGGCCAAGTGACCAGTCTGGTTACCAACTTCCATAAGAGTCAAGTGGCGCCAATTAGATATCGTGGCATCAACCTTCACGACATCCTTAGTGACTTCCCTGCAATAGTTACTACGTTCCCAATGAAGTACCTAGGCTTTCCATTGTCCATCAAAAAGCTACAACGGATCCACTGTCAATACCTTGAGGACAAAGCCATCGTGAAGTTAAAGCCTTGGTAGGGCCGCCACTTCATGATGGCCGGGGGACATACCCTTGTGCAATATGTGCTCACCTCGCAAGCAATTTATCACCTCACTTCTCTTGAGCTGGCCCCAGGCACAAAGATTGCCTTCGACGGGCTACAAAGGGCCTTCCTTTGAGCGGCTACCGACAAAGTATTCGGTGGCGAGTGCAAGGTAAACCGGGAGTTGGTTTGCCAACCAACCAAGCTTGGTGGCCTTGGCATCTTACACATTGACAAATTTGCATGCGCTCTAAGGCTCAAGTGGCCTTGGTTGGAATGGGTTGCTCCTGAAAAAACTTGGGTGGGCTTGGGAAACCCATGCACAACCGACGATATGGACCTATTTCATGCCATAACAAAGGCCCGGGTGGGCAATGGGAAGAAGGCTTCCTTTTGGGACTCCCCTTGGCTCGATGGAGAAAGACCAAAACAAATTGCACCCAACATTTTTGAGCTCTCCAAAAGGAAGAAATGGAATGTGCAACAAGCTTTGGATCATGAAGCTTGGGTGGAGAAAATTGACTTATCTGATGGATTGTCCACGATACACATTGGGGAATTCATTGATCTCTAGACACGGACAAGGAAGATCCAACTTAATAGCAAAGATGACACCATCATTTGGAAGCTCACGTCCGATACTTGATACTCCATCGCTTCTGCATACGACGCCCAGTTCTTGGATTGACATCATCCATGATCAAGCCATGCGTTTGGAAAGCTTGGGTGCCCCCAAAGTGCATTTTTTTGCTTGGCTCACAATTCAAAACCGGGCTTGGACAAATTAAATGACAAATTGGAAAAAAGAGGGTGGCCAAACGATACAAAAGAGGCCTAAATTTGGATCAGGAATGGACCGTCCCGCGGACGAAAAGCGGACGCGTTTCAGTCGACGTGTTGGGTCGACTTTTCTGTCCGCAAAGAATCAAATGGACACGATCAACGCGCTGAAGTTTTTCTTACTACTACGATTCGTGTCACTGGATGCTAGCTTTTCACCTCGGACCACACCACAGGGGCGATCGATGGACCCTCTTTGGCTACGTGTAGTGGCTGGGACCAGTTGGTGCAACCGACGCAGCCACACACGAGGAAGCACGATGAGCACGTGCGGCGGCTGGGAGTGGAGGTCACGTCGGACGGCCATAGATGGATCTCCCTTCTTTGGCTACGTGTACGGCCCTGATCTGTGTCGGCCATTCCACGGCCAGTATATTCATTCCACGGCCAGTATATTCCCTCGCATCGCATCGACAGGTGGGCACCAGCGGTTGAGCTCTTCTCTTCCATTTTTTCCGATCCTTGGACGGAACGAGCCAGCATCGAGAGAAATTCGGTACGGGTTGGATCCAGTTTGAAACTAAATACAAATACATGAGCCCCCTTATTCGTGGCCATTTGTGTCCTCCAGTAGTAGTGGTACCAGGATTAGAATTCGCATACAATGAGGTGGAGTACGTACTAGTGTCTGGTCGCAGCCTAGCCGGTGTGTCTTTCAGCAGAAGCCGAAGGGAGCTGGAAATTTCGTTGACAAACATCCAAACAGCGCTGTGTGTGCGGTTGCAGGAAAAACGCCGTGCTACTGCTGTCAATGAGTCCAGGAGACGACGACTCTACTCCACAGAGATATAGATAAAGCCAACGAAACAGTGAACGTAATTAATTTGTCATTGCTCTTCAGCAGCTGTCCATGTCTGTCCATGAGCAGGACGATTAAAGACTAACTGAACTGAAAAGGAAAACGTGTGCATGACTGGCCGTGTGCATGATGGGGTAAAAAGCGGGAGGGGGTAAAAGAAGAAGAAAAATCTGCCGCGATTGCAAACAAAAAAGAGTAAACCGCTTCTGTTCTGTTCTGGGCGTGTGAAAACGGCAGCGCGTCCTTTTGCGTGAGGTGAGCGTGCGTGCGTGAGAAGCTACACTACACAGCCTGGGGATGTGGGGCACCACGCGTGGGCCCCGCCCATAAGGCAGCACGTGGTTGTGCTTCAACCTCCGCTCCGCCTACGCTGCGGCGGCGGCTACGGATTTCAAGGCCGTCAAAGTTAACCAGATTTGATGATGATGAGAAAATGGCTCACTACCCATTTTGCCCCGCGGGACACAAAGCAGCCTGCTACTGCTGGAGCTGATCCTATGCGCGCATTGTTTCTGCTATAGCCATCTTGTCCAAGGGCCACATGCATACGGTCTAAGGCGTAAGGTCAGGCAAAATAAGATGTTTTTTTACCAAATAATGCCTGTGATTTACCTACTCAAAGAAAACTTATGATTTTCTTGCCAAAGAAAACATAATTTTATTTGGTAAGTCAACAAAAGATGAGAGGGAAAGGGGGAATGTTCGACCAAGGACGAGATGAACGACAAAATTTTACGTTTTTTTTAAGAAGGAGAGATAATGTTCATGATTTATGTTAGCCCATGATCACCTTCCATATTGGTATGATTGTCTAAAAAACTGTTTATCAAATAATGCATGTGATTTACCTATCTAAATAAGTTTTAGCATTTTATTTTGTAAAAACTTATTGTCTTGCCAAATACTCCCTCCGTCCCATAATATAAGAACGTTTTTAATACTTGACTAGTATTGTCTAGTATTAAAAACGTTCTTATATTATGAACGTTTTTAATACTAGATATAAGAACATTTTTAATACTAGTCTAGTATTAAAAACATTCTTATATTATGGGACAGATGCTTTAGTATTATAAACGTTCTTATATTATTTGGTAAAAACTTATTGTCTTGCCAAATACTCCCTCCGTCCCATGATATAAGAACGTTTTTAATACTAGACTAGTATTAAAAATGTTCTTATATCTAGTATTAAAAACGTTCTTATATTATGGGACAGAGGGAGTAAAACATAATTTTATTTGGTACAAACTTATTGTCTTGCCAAATAAAACATAATTTTATTTGGTAAGTCAAGACAAGACGAGAGGGAAGGGGAAATGTTCGACAAGGAAGGGATAAACTCCAAAAAAATTCATTTTTTAATTAGGAGAAATAATGTCCGTGATTTATCTTAGCCCATGATTACCTTCCATATTAGTGTGATTGTCTAAATAATTGTTTATCAAATAATGCTTGTGATTTACCTACCTAAATAAATTTTAGGATTTTGTTTGGCAAAAACTTATTGTCTTGCCAAAGAAAACATAATTTTATTTGGTAAGTCAACACAAGACGAGAGGGAAGGGGGGATTTTGACGACTAGATGAACGACAAAAGTTTAGGGTTTTTTAAGTAGGAGAGATTATGTCCACAATTAATGTTAGCCCATGATTACTTTCCATGTTAATGTGATTATCTAAATAATTGTTTATCAAATATTGCATGTGATTTACCTACCTAAATAAATTTTAGGATTTTATTTGGTGAAAACTTATTGTCTTGCCTAAGAAAACATAATTTTATTTGGTAAGTCAACAAAAGACGGGAGGGGGGAGGGATGTTCACGAATAACGAGATGGACGTTATTTTAAAGTATGACAGAAGAGAAGATACACCATACTGAGGTGTACCAGTTAAGTTAACCTAGACAAATGGTGCATGCAATATACTATTTTGTTTGAAAGGAGGCAAAAAACCTTTGCATCATCATTAGCATTTTATAGTAAATATTTACATACTAAGAAATGCCACAAAGGGACTACTCTTTCGCCATAGTGCAACTCAAAACGCACCGTGACACACCAATTTGTCGCCTCTTCCTTAATCTTGGCGGGGATAGTTGTTGGCATGGTGGATATGTTGTGGACCACTCGGGCGTTGCGTTCACCACAGTTCTCCAAAACAGTGAGCATGAAAAGAAAAGAAACCACCTTTTCCTATGACCATGCGGGACGATGACTGAAATTCGGCACTCCTTGACCAATATATCGTACTCCAAGCGGGCATATCCAAGAACCAAGATGTCGAATGGAGCCTAGATTTAATCATGATCTACACCCGCGCAAAAACTGACATTTGAATAGGATGTAGGCAATAGTCTGGCTCTCTCTTGCATTACTGGAAAAGATCACAATTTGGCCACCTCGTGACGTTGAAGCTAACTCGATAATCATACCCAGTCTTGAATGACAACACAAGTGAACAATTTGCACTTGGGCGCACAATTCTTCCAAATCACTAGAATTAGGATGGTGGTGGGGCGGTCACTCAAACGCACCCTATATGTTGACTTAATTTCATACACGACGGGTGCATGAGATCCCCAAGGGTCACAAAGTTGAGGCAGTGTTGCGTTGTGGATATTTTGGATGTTTCAGTCTTTTATGAATCCATATGTTGTCCTCATCTGAACCAAAGCATTGGTGGCCGCAGACATGAGGAAAGTGGAAGGAGCAGTATCGTAGTCACCTCCCCCTAGCCGGTAGCGTCTTAGGAAAGATAATGCATATTGTCTCATCATATGGTGTTCTTCCAAGACCGACCCATGCCATAGTCTGGTAATTCCACCCCCACCATGTTGATAACCTCTAAGTGCATAAAATTGTTTTGGTATTTTCCAATGTGGATGTGAAAGTATGGAGTGCCAATACCCTGTAGGAGCTAAAGGTAGGAACCACCCTCTCTCAAGCTCTATCCGCGAGTGAAACAACCTTTTGTGCACTTTAATGTTTACTTGACATAGACTCTCTAACAAAAGATAACTTATAAGTGTGACATATGGAGTGCAAATAAATAAATGCTAGGTATTGAAATATAAAGTTCTAAGAAAGTAAAAACAAACGCACACACGTCTGTAGTGGTGGTTATGGTTGTGGAATGATCCTCAAGTAATTAACTATGATAATATAATTGATAGATATACTTCTAGTTGATGTGTGGGAGAAGCCTATGCTAATATGCTACAAAATCCATTGACTCACATGTACTTATGATCGAACCCTTAACAAACATTTGCATGCACTAAGTTATTAAAGTAAACCCAACCATAGCATTAAGCTCTATGTGCCTTCTTTATCCCACATGCCAGGCTTTCTCTACATCACGATAGAAAAGAAGTCAAACTTGTCATTTGTGTTCCAACCCTACCAAGTTACAAGAAGATTAAGGCCCAGTCCACTGATGCCTCTAAGATGACAGAGATCAAAGCTGAATTGGATCCGGAAAGGGAAAGCACGCTTAGTGACTCCATGGCAAATGGAAAATCTTTGTGTGACAACTATCTGATATGCCCGACTAGTGGAGCTCGCTGAGCACACCCTCGATATCTGAAGAAGTTCCCGACCAAACAAGCAAACCATCTGCCAACTTCCGGAGCTAAAGAGCCATGCGATGGGCTGGGAGATAGCTAAACTGCTCGAGGACGGCTTCATAAAAAAAGTCAAACATATGGACTAATTGGCTAATCCATTTGTGGTACCCAAGAAGGATAAAACCTTGCGCATGTGCGTTGACTACACAAATATCAACACGGCATGCCCGAAGGATCCGCTTCCTTTGCCCTGCATCGATCAGGTGATCTACTCCATCGCAGGTTGCGAGTGACTATCTTTTCTGGACGCGTACTCTGGGTACCACTAGATCTGGATGAGGGAATCCACCGCGGGTTGCTCGCAGCGGTTGCTAGATCTGCATAATGCTGGTTAAAGGAAGGCAATACCCATACCCGCGTACCCGCATACCCGTATGCTAATTCATTCTGACAGGTAGACCTTGCATGTCATTCACTAAAAATGTGAAAACCCTAGCCTCGCTTTACCCAACCCAGCCTCGACCTCAAATCCCTCCCCGTAGCCCTCGCCCCCGCCGTCACCCTCACACCACACAAGAGAAACCCCCCTCGCCCCCATCTCTCTCTCACCACAAACCCTAGAGGGGAGGAGCCACCGGCCACCTTCGCCGGCGCTGCCTGCAGCGACATGACCATCCACCTCCTTCATCTCCTCGTCTCCTCTTTCCACCTCCTGTCCTCCATGCAACTAGCAGACCAAGCCATCTCCTCCCTCCACCTCCGCCCCTCCACCCCATCCCCTCCAGGCGAGCACGCCAGACTACCGGAGCACCTTCATCCGCCGTGCCTCGAGCTTCAGTAGACAAACACACGGAGGAGCTCGCCCAGGAGGACGTCGAGGAGGCGCATCACTCCAGCGCAGATGCAATTGCGGTGGATGGAGAAGAATTTGGAGAAGATGGCACCAAGAGTGGGCCTCGGGCGCAACGCCTTCGCCCTAGCCTATCCATGCTCCTGACTCTTCAACCACCTTTGATGGGGCAGGTTCCCGGGCGCAGCTCCCCTTTGCCCGGTTACAAGGTGGGGCGTGGTCGTGACGACGCTACACATGCGACGGCGGTAGCAAGCACCCGACGGCGTCCGGGACCAACTCCGGTTGTTCCTATGAGGGACACTTCGACTACGGCAACAAAGCTTCCAATTCGGTGAAGAGATCATTACCTTTTTTAATGTGTTGATTTGGTTTGTTAACGAATGATCGAGTGTGTTGAATAGTCAATCGATCTTTTGTAGATGCTCACACAGGAGAAACTAGCTTTGGGACATGCCTTCAAGACATTCAAGAAGGGATGCAGGTTTGTACTTAGTGGTACTTAAGAATTGCAAATTAAACATAACTTATATACATGAAACTCCCTACTAGCATCCACATAGACCCCAAATGAACTTGCTTTTGGACTTGCGTTCAAGACATTCAAGAAGGAATGCAGATAAGTACTTGGTAGTACTTAAGAATTGCAAATCAAACATATCTTTTTTTTCCAGGAGAAATCAAACATATCTTGTATACATAAAACTCTTGGCTAGCATCCACATAGGCCCCAAAATGAGCAAAATGGTGTAAGAACACATCCCCTAGGAAAAGGACTCATCATGTGCTGTGCGCAGAAGATCATGACCACAGCCAACCAAGTCTCGAGAGAGTGGACGATAGGGCAAAACAGTAAACTTGGCTCTCAACTTGTAGCGGCTTTGTCCGTAGCTCACGCGCCCCCCGGTCCACCGGCCCCACGTTACGGAGCGCACCGACTGGGACCCCACGCGTCACAGGGAGAGAGGCCACCCGGCTGTTCTTTAACCTCGCCGAGGCCGGGCGGCGCGCTGTCGCGACCGTGAAATTTTTACCCTACTAGATTCACATCGCAGCGGCGGTTCGTGCGTGGGACTAGTACCATTTTTTCCCCATAATATAAGGGGGCGATTATAAGATGGAAGGGGTCCCTGTCGCTGTTGCGCCCGAGCGCCACCCACACCCACTTGCCTTTCCTATTAGCTGCTTTGTGCTCTTGCGCCGTGGTCTCCTCCCCCCTCCCCTTGGCCTGTTCTTATCTGATCTCCCGTCTCCCCTCCTCTCCCTCGTGCCTTCTTCTCCCCACCCTCCCTCCGCTGTTTTTCTCTCCTCCCCTCCCTTCCTAGCTCTCCCAGGTCATGGCAAAGGTGAAAAGCGGATAAAACTAGCAAGTGGGAGATCGACGCAGGTGTGCTCATGCTGCCCTGCCATCTCCCTTTTTGTGTTCATGTCTTCCTGCTGCATATGCTTCTTCTTCCTCATCTATCCTCTTATGATGTGTTTTGTCCGTGCTCTTGATTGGCTAGGGTGAGGTCCTGAGGTAGGCTAGCTATGCGACCATGCCTTGTTCTTTTGGGTATTTTTCTCTCCTCTCTGGATAGATAGATAGATAGATATTTTCGGGGGTCCTAGAGTTGCTTCTGCAGCAGTTATCAATTCCAGTTTTTGCTTCTTCGCTCTCTTCTTTTTCATTGCTCCAGGGAGATGTTTTTGGATGAGTCCAATTCCCAGAGTTCCCTTCTTTCTTTTCTTCTGGAAATCTGGAATACGTAGCACCTAGCGTTTTCGGAAGGATTTTATTTTTGTTTTGTTTTGTCAGGCAGGAATGGAATGCTATTCATGTTTTCTCTTATCAGGAGATGGAAAACTTCTCCGTTTTGATGCCTGCTTGATCCATTTTCTCTATTGTTTTCTTCCCCTTTTGTGGACTATACTACTGCTTTGTTTCCTTTTGGGTGAGCACATGGGTACATGTTCTTGTTTCCCAACTGTCGATACCTGTTTGGCTAGGTACAAGTAAATATTTACATCTCCATAAAAGATGGCTTTCTTCCCTTGAAAAGTGTCTCCCCTGCTTTCTCATCATTTTGGCCAACCCCTGTGACTGATTGGATCAAAGCAATCTCTCATGAGGACGCTTAAACATGATTCAATTGTTTTCGTAGGATTATATGGAAACAGTTCACTAGTATTTTGGTAAAACCCTGTGTGGACAGATGTGTTCAATTTTCTGCCTTATTCTTCCATTACTGTATTACTCCTATATGGTCATGCATAACACACCCATTTCCGTTAGTTATGCCGTCCGATATGATCATGTCACAGAGGAAAACAAGATAAGCTTCTGTTAGATTAGTTGCCTCTGCTAGTTGCGTGCGCTGCCTTCCTCGAGTTGATGATCTATAATTGTGAAGGAGAGGATCATAGCAGAGGTGTGTGTGGTGTGGGTTGGATAAGATCGAGTGCGTTTTGATTAGCCAAACACATGCAGGCCGGGCCTTCCAAGCGCTTGCTTCAATTGCCAAACTTGCTTTTATGCCACATGATTGTCTCGGCTCCGGGTTAATGTAGATCTGGGATGTTTTGTGCACTAATACTACTGCTCCAGCTGTTTTCTTTAAGGAGAAGACAGGAACTGGAGCACACATGTGTGTTAAGTCACCGTCTAATTACCTGATTAAGTTCCCTCAAAGAAAACTACCTGATTAAGATACTCTAGTAAAGTATTATGGCTATTTTAAGCTTTATTGCTCTTAACTGTAATTGCCTCTTTAACACTAATCTTGCTGCACATGTTGCCTAGTTATTGCGTTTACACTCAGCAAGCAATAAGTTGGTAATCCTGGCCTTAAGTCTTGTAGTAGTAATTAACCTGGCCTCTTTGCTTGCTTCTGTGCAGGTGAACACCACAGCTACAAGTAGTAGAGGAAGTGGAAGAAAAAGAGCTGCTTGAGTGACCATGATGGGAGGTGGGCTGCTGATGGATCAGGGCATGGCCTTCTCCGGCGTGCACAACTTCGTGGATCTGCTCCAGCAGAACGGCGCCGACAAGAACCTCGGCTTCGGCTCCCTTATGCCGCAGACTTCCTCCGGCGACCAGTGCGTCATGGGCGAGGGCGACCTCGTGGACCCGCCGACCGACAACTTCCCGGACGCCGGGGAGGACGACAGCGACGACGATGTGGATGACATCGAGGAGCTGGAGCGCCGCATGTGGCGCGACCGCATGAAGCTCAAGCGCCTCAAGGAGCTGCAGCAGAGCCGCGGCAAGGAGCAGGCCGCCGGCGGCGGCGGGGTGGGCGACGGACTCAAGCCGCGGCAGTCGCAGGAGCAGGCGCGCCGCAAGAAGATGTCGCGCGCGCAGGACGGCATCCTCAAGTACATGCTCAAGATGATGGAGGTGTGCCGCGCCCAGGGGTTCGTCTACGGCATCATTCCGGAGAAGGGCAAGCCCGTGAGCGGCGCCTCTGACAACCTCCGTGCCTGGTGGAAGGAGAAGGTCCGCTTCGACCGGAACGGCCCGGCCGCCATCGCCAAGTACCAGGCCGACAACGCCGTGCCGGGCTCCGAGAGCGAGCTGGCTTCCGGCACCGCCAGCCCGCACTCGCTGCAGGAGCTGCAGGACACCACGCTGGGCTCGCTGCTCTCGGCGCTCATGCAGCACTGCGATCCCCCGCAGCGAAGGTTCCCGCTCGAGAAGGGCATCTCTCCTCCATGGTGGCCGTCCGGCGACGAGGAGTGGTGGCCGGAGCTTGGCATCCCCAAGGACCAGGGCCCGCCCCCGTACAAGAAACCCCATGACCTCAAGAAGGCTTGGAAGGTGAGCGTGCTCACCGCTGTCATCAAGCACATGTCGCCGGACATCGAGAAGATCCGGCGCCTCGTCCGCCAGTCCAAGTGCCTCCAGGACAAGATGACCGCCAAGGAGATCTCCACCTGGCTGGCCGTGGTCAAGCAGGAAGAGGAGCTGTTCATGAGGCTGCACCCGGGCGCTCGCCCTCCAGCGTCTGCCGGCGGCATCGCCAGTGCCATATCATTCAACGCCAGCTCGAGTGAGTACGACGTTGACCTCGCCGACGACTGCAAGGGCGATGAGGCCGGCACCCACAAGATGGCCATGGCCGATCCAACTGCCTTCAACCTCGGCGCGGCCATCCTGAATGACAAGTTCCTCATGCAAGCGCCCATGAAAGAGGAGACCGCCGACATGGAGTATGTCCAGAAGAGGAGCGCGGTGGCCGCCGAGCCGGAGCTGATGCTGAACAACCGCGTCTACACCTGCAACAACGTCCAGTGCCCACACAGCGACTACGGGTACGGATTCCTTGATCGGAATGCACGCACCAACCACCAGTACACCTGCAAGTACAATGATCCCCTCCCGCCAAGCGCGGAGAACAAGGCAGCGCCACCTGCGCCGCCGCAAGTCTTCCCGCCAGCCTACAACCAGCCGAACCATGGGCTCAACAACCTGGATTTTGGCCTGCCCATGGACGGCCAGAGGTCCATCGCCGAGCTGATGAACATGTACGACACCGCCTTCCCGGCCAACAACAAGAACATGGGCAACGACGACGTCACCATTATAGAGAGGCCCAATGCCATCACCCCGGTAACGCAGATGGACGAGGGTTTCTTTGGACAGGGCAATGGAATTGGAGGCAATGGCGACAGTATGTTCAGTGATGTCAGTAACATGATGCAGCAGCAGCAGCAGCAGCAACCACAACAGCCACAGCAGCAGCAGGCCCCGGCGCAGCAGCAGTTCTTCATCCGTGACGACGCGCAGTTCGGCAACCAGATGGGCAGCATCTCCGGCGCATCGGATTTCAGGTTCGGCTCTGGCTTCAACATGTCTGGCACCGTCGACTACCCGCAGAAGAACGACGGCCCCAATTGGTACTACTGAATGATGAAGAATAAACTCATAGGGGGTCATAAGCTTTTAAAACTTCTTCGTGGCAAAACCAACCTTGTGTTTCCATGGGGAAGCGTCGTCGTCTTCCTAAGAAGTGGGTAATTCTCTATAGGTCTTCTCTTAATTTTCATATAGGTTTTGCAGTAGTTGCAAATAGGCTGGAACTTGGAACTGGTTATATACATGTATGTCCGTCCAGCTGGTGAACCTCTTATGGAAACTTAATTTTATTCCTAGTTTAAATTTGTTAGCTAAATGCTGTTCATATGACTGGTTGGCTGTCAAATTGCTTGTGTATTTCTTGATTCCGTTCCTTGTGATTGGTGAATGTATGAACTGGTGCTCTCTTATGTGAACTCTCTCTGGTGATGATTTTCAATTGGATTTTTCTTTTTTTGCAAAACTTCCATGCCGGGGGATTTTGTTAGATAGTCAGACAGCTACGTTTGTTTGCCAGGCTGGTGGAAATTTGGCCTGAATTAGGTTCACCTGGATGTCGGTATAAAAAGGGACCAACCACGATCTTTTTCTTGCCTTGAACTTTCCGGTAAAATAAATTCATCATGTTAAGTTGCTTCTTTTTATGTGGTGTGAGAGATCTAGTGACTTTCACATCAAGACGCTCAGAAAGTTGGTATTTGATCCCCACTTTGCCTAAAGCCGGGTGGGTCAATTCAAAGTGGCAAACCTAAGAAAAGTTAGGCAACGCTTTGAAGTGTTTTTGGTGCTCGCCAGAAAACAATCTTTGCATGGTAATCTTAAAAAGAAAGAAACATGGATCCGATTGGATTGGATGGTCCTCGCTTTGATCACAAGAGCCACCATCCCCTTTATTGCTTGGTGGCACCTGTCATCCGTGCATCTTATCCCTTGGCCTGTCAAGCCAAGGTAGTGGTGGGACTTGTGACCCCTCCTCACATGCTCTCGCTCTCACTCTCACTCTCAGAGGTGCCCCCTGATTTACATGGAGGCAACGGATCGGCAAGCTAACAACCATCCGATCGAGTCTTTGATGACTGAGGCTGAGGTGCGTATGAGGAGTGACAGGTGACTTGCGCGATTAAGTCTCTGAATGACCCACTGTGTGTGAGAAATTGACAAGTTTCTGAATGACCCAATGCGTTTTTAGTCATAATCCTCGTTGATGGAGGTCGTTAAATTATGTGATGTATCGTACTACTAGGGAGCTGGAGTACATGCTGAAAAACATCTCAAAATGGATAAAGAAACATGTTGAAAAAGGCCACAAGAGAGTTTCTAGCAAGTCTCTCTTACCAAGATCCAAGAGTTTCTGGTTGGGGGGATCTAAAATAAAATTAAACACCGAGGGAAAGGGTTAACGGTTGAGTTAGATGTAAGCCAAGGTTAAGCGTTTTAGGAGGGCACCGAAATCCGGCGATGTGGGCTCAAAATCGTTCTCGAGATGTACCTAATCTGCCCCTTAAAATAGGTTCCACACAAGGAGCAGGATAATATAAGAAAACCATGTGGCTTATGTGACTCTAAATGGTCAATTTGTCCCTTGGATATTCTTGAAAAACGCGGAAGCTGGCCTGTAGTTTCTTGACCAAGAATTGTCCGCAAAGCCTAAGCTAGGAAACCTGTAAACTATCTACTCTTTTGGTTCGGTGACGTGCAATGATGGTGAGAGGAAGGAGCAAACCACTCGTGAAATTAACTAGTAGAGCAAAGATGCACTTGAAACATATGCTCAAGAACTTTTTGTTGTTGTTTTGGGTCACCAATTTGTGAAGTTGGACTTGGTAAAGAGTATCCGTGCTAAAAGGAAAGGAGAAAGTAAACAACCCCCTAACCATGGCTTAATCTCAACTCTCAAGTGGCACTAATGAAATGAACATAATACTATTAGTAAGAGAATCATCATGATCATCATCAGGTGATAAAAACGTGAGTTATGAATCGATTGGTTGTTGAAGAAGGGTCTTGATTGGTTGGAGAAACAAAGCGCACCTAACAAAAGCGAGCACCATCATCAACTGGACACAGCTCAGCATTAGTGTGCAGAGACAAGGAATTATTTGAATTTACGTGAAGGTTTATATATAGTAATAACTTGACATGAAACAGTAGGGTTTTTGGTGGAAACCCAAAATGATCCGCACCCTGGTCCCTACAGGGTATGACATCTGGTACAGAGACAGGGTGCCGCGCAGCACAGTGCGGCAGGACACCGAGGACGGAGATGGTTCCGTTCCACGGGACCGGAGGAAGACGATGATGAACAGGAAGAATTGGGTGCATGCACCAAGTGGCATGGGTGGTGGGCGGGGTGGCGTGGCTGCCTGCCTTGCCTGAAAGCAACGGGTGAGAGGAGAGGAGAGGAGGCAGGAGGAGCCCAGCGGCGTGGGCACCGGAGCCGCGCGGACGAGAGCCGCGATCCGCTTCGACGTGTCCAGCCAGCCTGGCTCGATAACTCAGTACGACCCGACCCGACGGAGTCAGGACTGTGGACGCTGAAATCAATTCATTCATTGCGATCAGTGTGGCTCCGACATGAGCTCGTCAGTCATCAATCGGATGATGGACATGATTCGATCGTGGATGTGCCCCGTGCTGTACATGTACTGCATCACTGGCTACTGGCCGACTCTTAAGCTGCTCAGATCCGTGTACGAGTATTTAGCTTTTCCTTGTGTTAAAAATCTCTTGATTTGAGTTGCAGAGCTGCCTAAAATTTGTGCCACACGGCTTCCATGTACTGGCCAGTGGATGGGGTGTGGTTGGCCTTGTCCGATGATCCCAGATTTGACGGCAAGGCTGGGACTGCCGAAACAGGGAAGGGAAGGGAAGGGACCCCGGCTGAACTGTTGTTGTTCGTGGGGGACTGGGATCAACTTGTGCGGGCCAGGATATTCTGTGATCATGATGCCTACGCGCAATGTCTGTCTATACGATACGATACGATACGATACGATACAACAAGAGCATCTGGATTCCCCTGCCTGTGACATGACGGATGCCCAGTCTGCGCCTCTGTCCACGAGATGTAGCCAAAGCCCCGTGAAGCTTTGCCAGGGCAAAATTTCGTGTTTCCACACTTTTCACGAGCACTTGGCCCCCCAGGATGCGCCTAAAATCGCCGCCTGGGGGATGACCTGGCGCAAAAAATGGGCTTGGACGAGTTGGTCCCCAGCCGCCGCCCCTAGGGCCGGCCCCAGGCGCGTTCAAAAAATAAAAATATATAGCAAATTTAGGCAAAGTTCGGCTAAACACGACAAATTTCGGGAAACTTGGGCATATATTAGACATGTTCGCGGATTTTCATTACATATATAACAAATATATAAACTAATCTAAAAAATTACATACATAACAAATATATAAACTAATCTAAAAAAACTGGCTGAACGCCGAGTAGTCGCCGTCGTCGCCGCCATCGTCGGCCTTCTCTCTCCTGACGCGGGCGCTTCGCTGACCCTCCCCTGCCGCCATGGCGGATCGGTGGCGGCGGCGCGTCGTCGTCGTCGTCGTTGTCGTCGATGATGACGACTCCTCCTTCGTCATGACCTCGGCTGACGCTGCTGGCCACCGTAGACGGCGCGATGGCGCCCTCGCCATCTTCGAAGTCTGGCGTGCCCATTCAAGGGCCGCGTCGTCGTCGAGCTCGACCTCGCCGTGCTCCGTTTTCACGGCGGGGAGACCCGGCTCCGTCTTCATCGGCGCGAGCCCCGACTCCGTCTTCACCGGCGCGAGCCCCGGCTCCGTCTTTGGCTTGACGAAGCGCGGAGGAGGAGCCGACGAGGAGGCGCGCCGGCCGCCCTCGATGATGACGATCTGCGGCCTGCGAAAGCGCCGGCCAGCGGCGTCTCCGCATGAGCTCGGCCTTGACGTCGAGCGGCGTCGGAGCTGCCGGAAGAGTGGGAGGAAGAGCGCGACGAGGAAGAAGAGGAGGAGCGAACCTCCTCGGCGCCCATCACGGTCGCGTCGGAGGTGCACCGGCGCCGCCCTCGCCGAAGTACGCTTGACGGCGGTTGTTGCCGCGCTCGAGGCGTCGCCAAGACCTCAAGCGTCGCGGAGAGCGCCACCACAGGTGGCGCCCCTCGCTGTTCTTTAGGCCGCCGACCACCGGCGCGCCGTTAGTGGACGCCAGCGCTCTCGCCGACGGCGCTGGCACGCCGCCAAGCCGCGTGGTTATCGGTGGCGTACTGGGGGAGGGAGAGCTGGGCGTCGGTGAGGGAGGCGCGCACGACCTCGACCTCGTCGGTGAAGTAGGAGGGTTTGGCCATAGCGCCGGGCAATGGGGGAATGGGCACTCCCCCGTTGCCGAGCCTCCAGCTTGTCGGCCCGGCGCGCATGTCCGGCGGCGCCGGGATGTTCGCCTGGAACAGGAGCCACGACTCCTGTTTGCGAAGCGAGCGGCGACCGAAGCTGTTGGCTGCTGTCTCATCTCCGGGGAAACGCTCGGTCATCGAGAAAGGGGAGGGAGATGGAGGGGCTGGGCGGCGGCTCACGGGAGAGGGAGGGCTGGGGGAGAGCTCAGCGGCGGTGCTCGGGAGAGGTAGCGCTCATCAGAGGCGAGCGAGGCCATATATAGCTGCGTCGGGGAGGGGAGGAGGGGAGGCGTCGGCGCGTCGTCCCGTGACGCGCCGTCCCGTGAGGAATCAATTGCAAAGCTGACCGGCGGCAGCCTTGCCATTGATTCCCCGTGGGAAATCGAGGCGTTGGGAGAAGACGAGGCGGTGTCGCTGACGCGGCTGGCCCGCGGCTCTTTTGCGCCAAAAACGATTCGCCCGATGCCCCGAAGCGCCCCAACAGCGCCAGTTCAGTTAGGTCCGCTGCGTAATTCCGCCCGAGCCGGCGAAAACTGGGCCCTTGGGGGCGCGACTGGGCCGATTTTTTGGCGCGGGCGGCCGAAAAGTCGCCTGGGGGCCTTGTTGGGGGCGCGGCTGGAGATGCTCTAAAATCGGGATCTAAACCCTGATTGATTTTTTTTTGAAATCTGACCCTTTTGCTATCGTCACAGGGCTCGACGGTAGGGCAGGCAACCTACCGCCAGGCGTTCTGGCGGTGGCATGGACGTCCCACCATCGTTACCTAACGGCCAGCGCAACACCCTATCGCCAGATGGCTTGGCGGTAGGTCCTGTGGGTTTGGGTTTTTACAAGTTTTAGTGATTGTTTCTTTTGTAAAGTTTTATCACAGGTTTCACATATTTTCACAAATAGCAAATTATGAGCTCACATATTAATAAAGGTTCCACATAGCAAATATTGAAGAGTTTTCACATACTTTCATAAGTAGCAAATAGAAAATAGCAAACTTGTCCACATAGTTTGACAACCCCAACTAACGCAAGTAGTTTCGCAAAGCCAACAAACAGTGCAACAAGTTCTTCAGACAAGTTTAGAGAGCGGGCAGACATCTTCAGACCTCCTCGTATGTTAGGCCTGGCCGTGGAGATAGATACAGCAGCGGGTCCACCGGTTTAGGCGGAGGCAGAACGCTGGTGGGCATCTGACTGTTCAAGCACTCCCACCTTGCCTTGCCCGCTGGAGTTTTTGTTGGAAATATGCCCTAGAGGCAATAATAAAAGTATTATTATATTTCCTTGTTCATGATAATTGTCTTTTATTCATGCTATAACTGTATTATCCGGAAATCGTAATACACGTGTGAATACATAGACCACAATATGTCCCTAGTGAGCCTCTAGTTGACTAGCTCGTTGTGATCAACAGATAGTCATGATTTCCTGGCTATGGACATTAGATGTCGTTGATAATGGGATCACATCATTAGGAGAATGATGTGATGGACAAGACCCAATCCTAAGCATAGCACAAAGATCGTGTAGTTCGTTTGCTAGAGCTTTTCTAATGTCAAGTATCTTTTCCTTAGACCATGAGATTGTGCAACTCCCGGATACCGTAGGAGTGCTTTGGGTGTACCAAACGTCACAACGTAACTGGGTGACTATAAAGGTGCATTACAGGTATCTCCGAAAGTGTCTTTTGGGTTGACACGGATCGAGACTGGGATTTGTCACTCCGTGTAAACGGAGAGGTATCTCTGGGCCCACTCGGTAGGACATCATCATAATGTGCACAGTGTGACCAAGGGGTTGATCACGGGATGATGTGTTACGGAACGAGTAAAGAGACTTGCCGGTAACGAGATTGAACAAGGTATCGGTATACCGACGATCGAATCTCGGGCAAGTAAAATACCGCTAGACAAAGGGAATTGTATACGGATCGATGAGTCCTTGACATTGTGGTTCATCCGATGAGATCATCGTGGAACATGTGGGAGCCAACATGGGTATCCAGATCCCGCTGTTGGTTATTAACCGGAGAACGTCTCGGTCATGTCTACATGTCTCCCGAACCCGTAGGGTCTACACACTTAAGGTTCGATGACGCTAGGGTTATAAAGGAAGCTTGTATGTGGTTACCGAATGTTGTTCGAGTCCGGATGAGATCCGGGACGTCACGAGGAGTTCCGGAATGGTCCGGAGGTAAAGATTTATATATGGAAGTCTGTTTTGGTCACCGGAAAAGTTTGGGGTTTATCGGTAACGCATCGGACCACCGGAGGGTCCTGGGGTCCACCAAGTGGGGCCACCTGCCCTGAGAGGCTGCGTGGGCCAAGTGTGGGAGGGACCAGCCCCTAGGTGGGCTGGGCGCCCCACCAAGGCCCAAGGCGTGGGAAGTGGGGAAGGGGGGCAAACCCTAGGGCAGATGGGCCCTAAGGCCCACCCTGGGTGCGCCTCCCCCTCTCTCCCCCTCTGGCCGCCACCCAGATGGGATCTGGGGGCTGGCCGCCGCCCCCTCTCCCCCTATAAATAGTGAGGCATAGGAGCAGCCCAACACATGGTTTTCTTCTCCTGTTGGCGCAGCCATACCTCTCTCCCTTCTCCTCATATCTCGCGGTGCTTGGCGAAGCCTCGCTGGACTACCACGCTCCTCCATCACCACCACGCCGTTGTCTTCTGCTGCTGGATGGAGTCTTCCTCAACCTCTCCCTCTCCCTTGCTGGATCAAGGCGTGGGAGGCGTCACCACTGTCTGTACGTGTGTTGAACGCGGAGGTGCCGTCCGTTCGGCACTAGGATCTCCGGTGATTTGGATCACGACGAGTACGACTCCTTCAACCCTGATCTCTTGAACGCTTCCGCTTAGCGATCTACAAGGGTATGTAGATGCACTCTCCTTCCCCTCGTTGCTGGTTTCTCCATAGATCTTGGTGACATGTAGGAAAATTTTGAATTTCTGCTCCGTTCCCCAACAGTGGCATCATGAGCTAGGTCTATTGCGTAGATTCTTTGCACGAGTAGAACACAAAGTAGTTGTGGGCGTTGATGTTGTTCAATATGCTCACCGTTACTAGTCCAATCTTGTTTCGACGGTATTGTGGGATGAAGCGGCCCGGACCGACCTTACACGCTCTTCGTGAGACGAGTTCCACCGATTGACATGCACTTGCATAAGGTGGCTAGCGGGTGCTAGTCTCTCCCACTTTAGTCGGAACGGATTCGATGAAAAGGGTCCTTATGAAGGGTAAATAGCAATTGGCATATCACGTTGTGGTTTTGCGTAGGTAAGAAACGTTCTTGCTAGAAACCCATAGCAGCCACGTAAAACATGCAACAACAATTAGTGGACGTCTAACTTGTTTTTGCAGGGTATGCTATGTGATGTGATATGGCCAAGAAGAATGTGATGAATGATATGTGATGTATGAGATTGATCATGTTCTTGTAATAGGAATCACGACTTGCATGTCGATGAGTATGACAACCGGCAGGAGCCATAGGAGTTGTCTTAGTTATTGTATGACCTGCGTGTCATTGAACAACGCCATGTAATTACTTTACTTTATTGCTAACCGGTAGCCATAGTAGTAGAAGTAATAGTTGGCGAGACAACTTCATGAAGACACGATGATGGAGATCATGATGATGGAGATCATGGTGTCATGCCGGTGACGATGATGATCATGGAGCCCCGAAGATGGAGATCAAAAGGAGCAAAATGATATTGGCCATATCATGTCACTATTTGATTGCATATGATGTTTATCATGTTTATGCATCTTGTTTACTTAGGACGACGGTAGTAAATAAGATGATCCTTACAAAATTTCAAGAAGTGTTCTCCCTAATCGTGCACCGTTGCTCTGTTAAGTAAGCTTCTAAGCACCACGTGATGATCGGGTGTGATGGATTCTTACGTTCACATACAACGGGTGTAAGAAAGTTTTACACAATAAAACACTTAGGGTCAACTTGACGAGCCTAGCATGTACTGCACATGGCCTCGGAACACGGAGACCGAAAGGTCGAGCATGAGTCGTATGGAGGATACGATCAACATGAAGATGTTCACCGATGATGACTAGACCGTCTCACGTGATGATCGGACACGGCCTAGTTGACCTGGATCATGTAATCACTTAGATGACCAGAGGGATGTCTATCGAGTGGGAGTTCATAAGATGAACTTAATTATCCTGAACATAGTCAAAAGATCTTTGCAAATTATGTCGTATGCTCGCGCTTTAGTTCCACTGTTTAGATATGTTCCTAGAGAAAATATAGTTGAAAGTTGACATGGCGATTATGCGGACGAGAAAGCTTATGTCCTTAATGCACCGCTCGGTGTCTTTGAACCCCAAACGTCGTTTGTGGATGTTACTGAACATCGGACATACACGTTTGATAACTACGTGATAGTTCGGTTAAGCGGTTTAGAGTTGAGGCACCAAAGACGTTTTGAACGTCATGGAACATATGAGATGTTTGAGGGCTGAAATTGAGATTTCAGGGCTCGTGGCCACGTCAAGAGGTATGAGACCTCCGACGATTTTCTTAGCCTACAAACTAAGGTAGAAATGCTCAATCGTTGAGCTTGTGCTCGATTGTCTAAGTGCAACAATCACTTGAATCGAGTGGGATTTGATCTTCCGGATGAGATAGTGATGTTTCTCCAAAGTCATTGCCACCAAGCTGCTAGAGCTTCGTGATGAGCTATAACATATCGAGGATAGATATGATGATCCTTGAGGTATTCGTGATGTTTGACACGCGAAAGTAGAAATCAAGAAGGAGCATCAATTGTTGATGGTTGGTGAAACCACTAGTTTCAAGAAGGGCAAGGGCAAGAAGGATACTTCATGAAACAACAAATCATCAGCTGCTCCCATTGAAGAAACCCAAGGTTGAACCCAAACCCGAGACTAAGTGCTTCGTAATAAGGGGAACAACCATTGGAGCAGGATTACCCTAGATACTTGGTAGATGAGAAGGCTGGCGAGGTCGATAGAAGTATATTGGATATACATTATGTTAATGTGTACTTTACTAGTACTCTTAGTAGCACCAGTGTATTGGATACCGGTTCGGTTGCTAAGTGTTAGTAACTCGAAATAAAAGCTACGGAATAAATGGAGACTAGCTAAAGGTGAGCTGACGATAGGTGTTGGAAGTGTTTCCAAGGTTGATGTGATCAAGCATCGCACGCTCCCTCTACCATCGAGATTTGGTGTTTGCGTTGAGCATAGACATGATTGGATTATGTCTATCGCAATACGGTTATTCATTTAAGGAGAATAATGGTTACTCTATTTATTTGAATAATACCTTCAATGGTCTTGCACCTAAAGGAATGGTTTATTGAATCTCGATCGTAGTGATACACATTTTCATGCCAAAAGGTATAAGATAGTAATGATAGTACCACTTACTTGTGGCCCTGCCATGTAAGTCATATTGGTATAAAACGCATGAAGAAGCTCCATGTTGATGGATCTTTGGACTCACTCATTTTTGAAAAGTTTGAGACATGTGAACCATGTCTATTGGTGTATACGCATGAAGAAACTCCATGCAGATGGACCGTTTGGACTCACTTGATTTTGAATCACTTGAGATATGAAAATCATACCACATGGGCAAGATGATTAAAAAGCCTCGTGTTTCAGTAAAATGGAACAAGATAGCAACTTGTTGGAAGTAACATTTTTTGATGTGTGCAGTCCAATGAGTGCTGAGGCATGCAGTGAATATCGTTATGTTCTTACTTCACAGATGATTCGAGTAGATGTAGAGTATATTTACTTGATGAAACACAAGTCTGAATTATTGAATGGTTCAAGTAATTTCAGAGTGAAGTTGAAGATCATCGTGACAAGAGGATAAAATGTCTATGATATGATCATAGAGATGAGTATCTGAGTTACGAACTTTGGCACGCAATTAAGACATTGTGGAAATTGTTTCACAATTAATACTGCCTGGAACACCATAGCGATGGAGTGTCCGAACATCATAGTTGCACCCTATTGGATATGGTGCGTACCATGATGTCTCTTATCGAATTACCACTATCGTTTATGGGTTAGGCATTAGAGACAACCACATTCACTTTAAATAGGGCACCACGTAATTCCGTTGAGATGACACCATATGAACTATGGTTTAGAGAAACCTAAGCTGTCATTTCTTAAAGGTTTGGGGCTGCGACGCTTATGTGAAAAAAGTTTCAGGTTGATAAGCTCGAACCCAAAGCGGATAAAATGCATCTTCATAGGACACCCAAAACAGTTGGGTATACCTCCTAATTCAGATCCGAAAGCAATAGGGATTGTTTCTTGAATCGGGTCCTTTCTCGAGGAAAAGTTTGTCTCGAAAAGTTGAGTGGGAGGATGGTGGAGACTTGATATGGTTATTGAACCGTCACTACAACTAGTGTGTAGCAGGGCACAGGAAGTTGTTCCTGTGGCACCTACACCAATTGAAGTAGAAGCTTATGATAGTGATCATGAAACTTGGATCAAGTCACTACCGTACCTCGTGGGGTGACAAGGATGCGTCTTTGCTTGAGTGGTACAAGAATCCTGTCTTGAAGGTCATGTTGCTAGACAACAATGAACCTCTGAGCTACGGAGAAGCAATGGTGGGCCCAAATTCCGACAAATGGTTAGAAGCCATGAAATCCGACATAGGATCCATGTATCAGAACAAAGCATGGACTTTGGTGGACTTGCCCGATGATCGGCAAGCCATTGAGATAAGTGGATCTTTAAGAAGAAGACGGACGTGGACGGTAATGTCACCGTCTATGAAGCTCGACTTGTGGCGAAGGGTTTTTCACAAGTTCAAGGAGTTGACTACGATGAGATTTTCTCATCCGTAGCGATGCTTAAGTCCGTCGGAATCATGTTAGCATTAGCTGCATTTATGAAATCTGGCAGATGGATGTCAAAACGAGTTTCCTTACCAATCTTCGTAAGGAAAGGTTGTATGTGATACAATCCGAAAGTTTTTGTCGATCCTAAGGATGCTAAATGGTATACTGGCTCCAGCGATCCTTCTAAGGACTGGAGTAAGCATCTCGGAGTTGGAATGTACGTTTTGATGAGATGATCAAAGATTTTGGGTTTATACAAAAGTTTATGAGAAACTTGTATTTCCAAAGAAGTGAGTGGGAGCACTATAGAATTTCTGATGAGTATATGTTATTGACATATTGTTGATCAGAAATGATGTAGAATTTCTGGAAAGCATATAGGGTTATTTGAAAAAGGTTTTACAATGGAAAACCTGGATTAAGCTACTTGAACATTGAGCATCAAGATCTATAAGATAGATCAAAATGCTTAATAGTACTTTCAAATGAGCACGTACCTTGACATGATCTTGAAGGTGTTCAAGATGGACCAGTCAAAGAAGGAGTTCTTGCCTGAGATGTAAGGTATGAAGTTAAGACTTAAAAGCTCGACCACGGCAGAATAGAGAGAAAGGACGAAGGTCGCCCCTATACTTCGACGTAGGCTCTATAGTATGCTATCTTTGTGTACCGCACCGAAGTGTGCCTTGCCATGAGTCACTCAAGGGGTACAAGAATGATCCAGAATGGATCATTGGACAGCGATCAAAATTGTCCTTGGAGTAAATAAGGACATGTTTCTCGATTATGGAAGTGATAAAGAGTTCGGCGTAAAGGGTTACGTCGATGCAAGCTTTAACACCTATCCGAGTGACTCTGAGTAGCAAACCGGATACGTATAGTGGAGCAACCATTTGCAATAGCTCCAAGTGGAGCATGGGAGCAGCATTTACAATATGACCTAGAGATTTGCGAAGTACATACGGATCTGAATGTTGCGCACCGTTGACTAAAACCTCTCTCACAAGCAAAACATGATCAAACCCCGTAACTCATTGAGTCTTAATCACATGATGATGTGAACTAGTTTAATGACACTAGTAAACTCTTTGGATGTTGGTCACATGGCGATGTGACTGTCAATGTTAATCACATGGCGATGTGAACTAGATTATTGACTCTAGTGCAAGTGGGAGATGTTGGAAATATGCCCTAGAGGCAATAATAAAAGTATTATTATATTTCCTTGTTCATGATAATTGTCTTTTATTCATGCTATAAGCAGATTATCCGGAAATCGTAATACACGTGTGAATACATAGACCACAATATGTCCCTAGTGAGCCTCTAGTTGACTAGCTCGTTGTGATCAACAGATAGTCATGGTTTCTGCTATGGACATTAGATGTCGTTGATAACGGGATCACATCATTAGGAGAATGATGTGATGGACAAGACCCAATCCTAAGCATAGCACAAAGATCGTGTAGTTCGTTTGCTAGAGCTTTTCTAATGTCAAGTATCTTTTCCTTAGACCATGAGATTGTGCAACTCCCGGATACCGTAGGAGTGCTTTGGGTGTACCAAACGTCACAACGTAACTGGGTGACTATAAAGGTGCATTACGGTATCTCCGAAAGTGTCTTTTGGGTTGACACGGATCGAGATCGATTTGTCACTCCGTAAACGGAGAGGTATCTCTGGGCCCACTCGGTAGGACATCATCATAATGTGCAGTGTGACCAAGGGGTTGATCACGGATGATGTGTTACGGAACGAGTAAAGAGACTTGCCGGTAACGAGATTGAACAAGGTATCGGTATACCGACGATCGAATCTCGGGCAAGTAAAATACCGCTAGACAAAGGGAATTGTATACGGATCGATGAGTCCTTGACATTGTGGTTCATCCGATGAGATCATCGTGGAACATGTGGGAGCCAACATGGGTATCCAGATCCCGCTGTTGGTTATTGACGGAGAACGTCTCGGTCATGTCTACATGTCTCCCGAACCCGTAGGGTCTACACACTAAGGTTCGATGACGCTAGGGTTATAAAGGAAGCTTGTATGTGGTTACCGAATGTTGTTTGGAGTCCGGATGAGATCCCGACGTCACGAGGAGTTCCGAATGGTCCGGAGGTAAAGATTTATATATGGGAAGTCCTGTTTTGGTCACCGGAAAAGTTTCGGGGTTTATCGGTAACGTACCGGGACCACCGGGAGGGTCCCGGGGGTCCACCAAGTCGGGCCACCTGCCCCAGAAGGCTGCGTGGGCCAAGTGTGGGAGGGTACCAGCCCCTAGGTGGGCTGGGGCGCCCCCCACCAAGGCCCAAGGCGTGGGAAGTGGGGAAGGGGGGCAAACCCTAGGGCAGATGGGCCCTAAGGCCCACCTGGTGCGCCTCCCTCTCCCCTCGCCGCCACCCAGATGGGATCTGGGGGCTGGCCGCCGCCCCCTCTCCCCCTATAAATAGTGAGGCATAGGAGCAGCCCAACACATGGTTTTCTTCTCCTGTTGGCGCAGCCATACCTCTCTCCCTTCTCCTCATATCTCGCGGTGCTTGGCGAAGCCTGCTGGACTACCACGCCCTCCATCACCACCACGCCGTTGTCTGCTGCTGGATGGAGTCTTCCTCAACCTCTCCCTCTCCCTTGCTGGATCAAGGCGTGGGAGACGCCACCAGTCTGTACGTGTGTTGAACGCGGAGGTGCCGTCCGCTTCGCACTAGGATCTCCGGTGATTTGGATCACGACGAGTCGACTCCTTCAACCCTCGATCTCTTGAACGCTTCGCTTAGCGATCTACAAGGGTATGTAGATGCACTCTCCTTCCCCTCGTTGCTGGTTTCTCCATAGATAGATCTTGGTGACACGTAGGAAAATTTTGAATTTCTGCTACGTTCCCCAACAGTTTTCGCCTCTGCCCTTCCCCAGTTGATGATCTCGAATGCCGATGCACTTGGGGCGGCATCCTGGCTCTCTCCTACGCATTGCGCTTGAAGTAGATTCTACGGCCCAAATTGCGCAGCTCCGAGTTGGAGTGTTGCTTGGCAGCTTCAATACACCCTTCCCGGCGGACACAAGAGATAGTTGGATCTGCCTCCATCTCTGCAATCACTCTCTTGCACTCCTTCACACTCTGCGACCAACACTTTACATCGTCGAGGATCCGCTCTTCCCTCTCCTTCCACCACATTGCCCTCGCCGCCTCTAGGACCTCGTCTGAGACAGATCCCACCGGCTGCAGCAGCTCGAGGAAGGACTCGTACAGGTACGACATCGTCATGGCAGAAGGGTCGTGTTGGAGATGAATGGGCGATGCTTGTGCCACGGTTTCGTACCTAAACATATGGATGCATCACATAAAGTTTCGTCATCTCCAAAAAAAAAAATTCTAAACCTAGGGTTCATCATATGGTCAAAAATCCAGAACCTAACTTGTATTATCTAGAAATATCAATTAGGGTTCATCACCTTCTAAAAAGACCTTACGTGTATTAGGGTTCATCATGTGGTCAAAAAATATCAATTAGGGTTCATCACGATTCATCACCAAGGATCATCACCTAACTTATATTATCTAGATGCAATCACCTAGGTTCATCATATCAACTAAACTAGGGTTCATCATGATTTTGAACATGAACATGAACATAAATCATTCCTAGGCTACAAAAAAGGGGAGTGATTTGACTCAAAGTAATTGGGGGGATTAGAGGAGCTTACGTTTCTTGATTCAGGGCCATCTCGATCTGCAAAAACAATGAAGAAATGAAGAAGATCCGAGGGGGGGGGGGGGTTGAGGAGATGAGAGAGGGGCGGGAGGAAGAAGAAAGGGGGCGGCTGAGTGGGGGGGGGGAGGGGTTGAGGAGATGAGAGAGGGGCGGGAGGAAGAAGAAAGGGGGCGGCTGAGTGCGGGGGGGGATAACGGGGTGGGGTGGGGCGGGTGTCCGCGTGATTTATAAATGCCCAAACCCTACCGCGAGGGACCCCGGCGGTAGGGCAAGACAACCTACCGCCGTAGGGCTTGACGGTAGGGTCGGTGCCTCTAGCACCCGTTCTGTGACGAGGAATGCATAACCCACGCCGGTAGGGTTGCACACCCTACCACCAAGGCCTTCGGCGGTAGGGCCCTACTACCACGGGGCATGGCGGTAGGATGTGCAACCCTACCGCTGGTTTGGTGGAAGTTTTGGTCATAGGACGCAGCGTGCTGGGGGATGCCACTTACTGCCAGAGGGTGCGGTGGTAGGGTGTACAAACCTACCGCCATGGTGCCTGACGATAGTGGAGGCCCTAGTACATTTTCTGCACCTCATAACAATTCATACTTATAAACATGAAGCATATGTATCACATATATGAACAATAGCTCACGGTAAGATGGTTGAACTAAGAAAGATGGTTTACATAGCAAGCACACATCCACAAATGTTTCACGAAGTTTTACATAGCAAGTTCAACAAATACGAAATAGTTTCACGAGAAAATGGTTCACAAAGCAAACATAAAATGTTTAACTAGTTCAACGGCACGATAGCAACTTCACTCCCTCCTTCCCCTCTTCGAGGTACGGCCCTCGTTGGTCTTTGATCGCTTCTCAGCCTTCTTCTTCTTGCACTGAGTAGGACACGCTTTCTGAAACGGGGATAGACTTTTCCAATCCTTTTTCGGCACATTCCCCTCTTCACGCTGGGTTGTCTGAGTTGGTGGAGGTCCGTCGTCATCATCGTACTCCTCCTCCTCATGGTCCTCTTCGTCCTCTTCCTCCTCATCGTCCTCTTCTTCCCCAT
Organism: Aegilops speltoides; assembly: GCA_021437245.1. Taxonomy (NCBI): domain Eukaryota; kingdom Viridiplantae; phylum Streptophyta; class Magnoliopsida; order Poales; family Poaceae; genus Aegilops; species Aegilops speltoides. The sequence goes on along the minus strand of CM038144.1, from coordinate 324,330,468 downwards.
GTTCTTCTTCTGCTCCCTCCTCGCCCTCTTCTTCATCTTCACCTTCTTCATCGTCATCCTCGTCCTTATCCTCTTGAACCTCCCTAGATGACGAGGCGGCATGGCTCGATGAAGCGAGGCTATGCATCGGTGCTGCAGGAGCAAAAACATCCTCGGAGGAGGTAGTGCACCCAAGCAGGCCCACAAGCTTGCGACATTTGTTGACGAACTTCTGCAATGAGAACGAAACAATGAGAACTTCTGCAAATGAACTTAAGAAAATAAACTCCATGTTACCTTCATCGTTCCACTCAACTTGTTCTCACTAGCTCTAGTTCCAGGGATAGAACTAAGCGCACCAGAGGCTTCGAAAATGCTTTTGTTCAGCTCCGAAGACTGCAAAGTAACGAAATGAGTTAGTAGTACTAACTAAAGTTGAATTCATCCAACCTGTGGTTGAAAATAGATAAAAACAACTTACCACTTTGTTCATGAGGGGTTTGTACTCCCTAAACCCGCCTTGAAGCTCTCTGATGCTCTCATTGTAGGCTTCATTCTCGGAGGCATCATTGAACAGGTCTTCGGCATCTGGTGTCGTCCACTGGGGCCTCAGACGCAGACGATGCTTGATGCCATCATCATACCACAACATGTGATCCTCGTAATCATCCCAGTCAATCACTCTCCTCACCACATCCTTGCGAGTTTTCCACTCGTTCCATTCCTTCACGTATCTCACATGTTCGGCTTCCCAATCTGTGATTGACTGATTCTTCTGCCTGCTCATCCTGCAATGCATAAGAAAGAATGTAGAACACCTTAAGAATGAATGTAAAATATCAAAACAAGAACTTGGTATGGATGAGGACGCTAGGTGGTACTCACTGGTGTAGGTCGTAGCCACCGGTATCGCGGCCGATGCCGGCTGGTGGTGTGTGTTGCGCCTTACCAAATTGCGCGGCAACGTGCTGTGGCAAGTGGTACTCCACGGCATAGACATAGATCATGGGCACGATGCACCGCAAGAGAAGCCGGTCCTGCTTGTACATGCTATTCATCTCTAACCCCCACTCTCGTTCATCACCATACAACCGCCGAATAACCTAGTATCAAACAATGGTAAGCTCAACTGAAAGTGTCATCAAAACTATTCGAAATCTAGTCCTTATACCTGGAAAGGCATCAGAGCATCAAGCTCATTGCTGAAGTCCTTGTAGAAGGCCTTGGATTCGCCCGAGTAGACACGCACCACGTCCCAAGCGTATGCGACAGTCGGGTACCGATCGTCATCTTCGCCATAGTCCGTCCATGCACGCAAGGGCAGCTTCTCCGGACGGCCCACTGGGATTCTCTCCCACATCCAAATGGAGAGGCCCCATACACATCCACACATACCGGGCGTTCCTTCCGCCCTCTGGGTCGCGTCGTCAAGCTACAAAACAAGTATAGAAGATAAGATGTCATAAACTAAAGCAGCAAACATCCATGATATTTGGAACAAAGTTATATTCACTTGCTGAACGGTATAGGTAGGCGAGGTTGGCGGCCCCCCAGCTAGACCCCGCATCCCAGTCCTTTAGGAAGTCGAGATACATCCATAGGGCAAAGTTCCTAGAGCAGTCTGGAAACACTACCTCCGTGAGAAGATACCACAGGTAGGTCCTGGCGTACTGCTCCACCACCCGGGGTTCGGCATCTTCCGGGCACTTGCGACAGTGCTCCAGGAGCCATGGCAGTGGTACGCCAGAAGTCCGGTTGTTCTTAGCGGGGGGCGCCGATGAGGGCGACAACCCTATCGTGCTAGTTCGTCCTCTCCACTCGTCCTGTGAGAGCACGACCCTCGAGCGGTAGGGCCATAATCATACCCCAATCCTGGAGGGTCACAGTCATCTCCCCACATGGAAGATGGAAGCTGTGCGTATCTGGCCGCCACCAGTCAATGAAAGCCGTGAGAGCTGAGTGGACGAGCATCGGCAACTTACGCTTGAACTGCAGGGTGAAACCCAATAGTCGGGCTCTCCTGAAGAACGGTGGATACCGCTCGTCGTACTCCATCTTAACTGTCGTCTTGTGAGCCCTCATCCGCAGTGGCGGCAACATCTGTGAAAACCAATAACCAAAGCATAATTAGCATGGACATAATAGTTAGCAACTTGTTGCATCAAATTGAAAGATTTGGTTTAAGAATGGTAATTACCACTCCATTCTCAATGAAACGGGCACGGTGACCCTTGTCAAACTTAGGGTCAAGCATGGTGTACTTAATGCCGATGTCGTCCGCAAGAGGTGGCCTCCTAAAAAATTGCATAAACATAAGCATAAGCATATCAAAAGAATTTTTAACATGAACTAGGGTTCATCATGAACTAGGAAACATATAGATCATGCATCATATCATATCATATAATATCATACCAAGGTTCTAATGCATCATATCATATCATGTTTCTCCAACAACATCCGACATGCATCATATCATATTTTTTCAAAAATAAAAACATGAACTAGGGTTCATCTTGAGGGGTTCACCATTTTTCATCCAACAAAATCCACTACTTGCATCATATAACAACCACATGCATCCTATATCAAAACAAATATCTCCAATATTCATCATATCATTAATTATTTTAACACAAAAACATGAACTAGGTTCAACTTGAGGGTTCAACAGTTTTTCTCACAATACATCCACTACTTGCATCATAGCATATCAACATGCATCATCATATCACAACAAATTCCACCAAAATGCATCATATCAACAAAAAGTCCTCCAAAAAAATATGAACTAGGGTTCATCTTCACACAACCATACCAACTAGTCCCTATAGTTCATATCTAACACAATATAACATGTAGAATCAACCTAAATCAATCCTAAGGTTCAAATAAATCAAATCTAGTTCAAAAAGGGAAGTGACTTGATTCAAATATCTAACACAATATAACATGTAGGATCATATTTCATTCTAGCATTCAAAGATTTTTCTTTCATCTTGACTAGTAGTTTCTTAAGATCCTCTCTATCCTTACAAGCAAGAAAGTCCCTCGCTATCTCTCCATCCATAACACAACCATCATGTATATCAGGCAGTTCATATCTTGGAGTACTAGGTCTAATAGGTTTCAAAGTTTTCAGTTTCAATAATTTCACGAGTTTCAGAAATATCATCAGTTTCAGCATTTTCAATGTCATTAACTCTAGCAAGTTGTTCATCAAGAAATTCACCCAGTGGCACAGTCTTATCAAGCAAAGTACTATCATCATCATAATAATCATTCATAGCAGAAGTAGTCAATTACTTGCGACATATCAGGATTAAAAGCAGGTGTAGGTGTCGCAAGCTTACTCAAAACAGAAGGTGAATCAAGTGCAGAGCTAGATGGTAGTTCCTTACCTCCCCTCTTCTTAGAGGAAAAAAATCTTGGTTCTGGTATCTTCCAGATTCTTCATAGTGATCAAATAATAGAAATCCCAAGTGACTCAGCAAATAGAGCTATGCTCCCCGTCAATGGCGCCAGAAAAAGGTCTTGATAACCCACAAGTATAGGGGATCGCAACAATTTTTGAGGGTAGAGTATTCAACCCAAATTTATTGATTCGACACAAGGGGAGCCAAAGAATATTCGCGAGTATTAGCAGTTGGGTTGTCAATTCAACCATACCTGAAAGACTTAATGTCTACAACAAAGTTTTTAGAAGCAAAGTAGTATGGAAGTAACGGTAACAATGGCAATAGTAACAATAGCAGTTTTGTAGTGATTATAGCAGTAGCAATAGCAAAAGTAACTTAGCAAGATCAATATGTGAAAAGCTCGTAGGCATTGGATCAGTGATGGATAATATTCATCATGTAGCAGTCATAACCTAGGGCGACACAGAACTAGCTCCAATTCATCAATATAATGTAGGCATGTATTCCGTACATAGTCATACATGCTTATGGAAAAGAATTTGCATGACATCTTTTGTCCTACCTTCTCGTGGCAGCGGGGTCCAAAAGGAAACTAAGGTATATAAGGCCTCCTTTTAGTAGAGAACTGGAACAAAGAATTAGCACTTAGTGAATACATGAACTCCTCAAACTACGGTAATCACCGGAAAGAATCCCAATTATTATCACCTTGGGGTATGTGGATCATAACTCGTAATAGGTGTCTACAACTTGCACGATAGGATCAAAAACACACATATATTCATGAAAACATTATAGATTCAAATATGAAATTATAGCACTTGGGCCCTAGTGACAAGCATTAAGCATAGCAAAGTCATAGCAACATCAATCTCAAAACATAGTGGATACTAGGCATCAAGCCCTAACAAAACTAACTCGATTACATGATAAATCTCATCCAACCCATCATCGTCCAGCAAGCCCTACGAATGAATTACTCACTCCCGACGGTGAGCATCATGAAATTGGCGATGGAGGAAGGTTGGTGATGACGATGGCGACGGATTCCACCCTCCAGAGCCCCGAACAGACTCCAGATCAGCCCTCCCCGTGAAGAACAGGAGGTGGCGGCGGCTCCATATCGTGAAACGCGATGAATCCATCTCTTTGATTTTTTCTCCATGAATAGGTATATATGGAGTTGGAGTTAGGGTTGCCGGAGCTCCAGGGGGACCACAAGGTGCGCCCCCGGATCTTGTGGCTCCTGGGTGGCCCCCCTCTCGTATCTTTTTCCACCAGTATTTTTTATATATTCCACAAAAATTCTCCGTAAATTTTTAGGTCAATCCGAGAACTTTGATTTCTGCACAAAAATAACACCATGGCAATTCTGCTGAAAACAACGTCAGTCCGGGTTAGTTCCATTCAAATCATGCAAATTAGAGTCCAAAACAAGGGCAAAAAAGTTTGGAAAGTAGATACGATGGAGACGTATCGGGTGCGCACGCGGTAGCAAGCTGCAGCGGCTGGCGGGCGCAGCTGCAGGTGCATGAGCAAGCTGCGGTGGCCGACGATGGCCGAGCGGTCTTGAGTCTTGTTGGTGGGTGCACGGAGCGGCGCGCGTTATTCTTGGTGGGCGATGGCGGGCATGCAGGAGCAGGCAAGCGCGGGGCGGGCGATGCGAACAATTTTTTAGATGGGTCGCTGCGTTAGGTGCATGCATGGCACACGGACAAAAATCGGACAAGGACTTCCATTTTTCTACCCCAAATGGACAAATCCGGATAAAATGGACGTCCATTTGGAAGCCATGGATCGGCGAGTCCACACATTTCCACATTCGTTGCTATCTGCCTCCTCGAGCCCCGGCATCCAAACCCTAGCTCCTCTCGCCGCTCCACCTAGGGATGGAAATGGGTACCCATTACCCGCGTTCCCTGCGGGTACAAACTCTATTAGGGTAAGGGTATGAGCAAAAATATACCCATGGGACATAAATAGGAAATTTAAAAACCCATTTGGTATAGTGGGTACGGGTATGGTTTAGTATAACCCATACCCGTGTACCCATGTACCCGCATATAATCTAATAAATTGGCATTAAATATTATTTATCCACATATTAAATGTATTATATTATGTACATAAATCCCGCAGCTAATCCACGAACAAAGACATGAGCCCACATTCACAATCCCATACGTGATACATATCTAGGTGATTGATGTCCAGAATTGCCTCGTTCCTTATATATGGTTAGATATCAGTGTGATTGATGTCTAGGATTACGTCGCAGGCTCGTAGCAGCCAACTACTTTAATGTGCTAGTATGTAAAAATAATTGTTGATGTTTACAAATATAAGTGTTGTTGTTAGGCTAGTCATAGTGGGGAGTAACTTAGACTAGTAACATGCATATGTTACTAGTCTATGTTACTATCTTCATAGTGGATAGTAACATATGGATGGTAACATGCAAGCCTTCATTAATTGAGATATAGACTCATTTTACCTCGGGGTGTGTTATGTTACAGTAACATGTTATGTTACCACAAGCATCTCTTTCCTCATTAACTCCATGCCACATAAGCAATTTTTTCTTGGAATGTGCTATGTTACTACCTAAGTTACTCCCACTATGGCTAGCCTTAATGAGAATGTGCTCCTATTTATGAGTATGTGTTGATGTCATAATGCGTCGTTGTCTATAGATTATTAATTATAAGTTGTTGTTTATGACTATGTAATACTCAAACTGATGTGTTACAAATATGGGTAATTTTACTCATGGGCACCCATTTACCCTGATGGGTGAAGGGTATGGGGAAAAATTGTACCCATCGATGGGTATGGGTAATGAGTAAGGTTTGGGGCGATGTGTAAGGGTATGGGGTGCCTCCACCCGTACCCAAACCCGGCGTCTACCATCCCTAGCTCCACCACCTCTCGCCTGACCGCCTCCCATCATGGGAATGTGGAAGTGGGTCCCCGGCATGAAGGGGAAGCATGACCACGAGGCGGGTTCGACGTCTGTGGGGAGTGCCGCCACCCACTCCTCCTCGCCACTCGCCCTCACCATCTCCCCGTCGGCGGCCCCGCCTCGCGTGTGACCGTACGTAAAGGCCAACATCTGCGAGCGCCACCAGGAGACGGGCACGCCGCTGCCATGGAGCAATGTCCATCTTTCAAACAACTGGCACCTGAGCCCAGATCAGGTACCTGTGCCACCGAACTCGGTGAGCAACCGCACCCACTTGTTTGAGATCAACGGCCGCCACACCCGCCTTCTGCCGGACCTCCTCAATAGTGCTAGGTACACTGTCGATTCCTTGCTCTGGGACACGTGGTTCCGGGACGAGCACGACTTATGGCGGCAAACCTATTTTGCGAGTCATGCTCCGAGGCCGCCACGAGCGTGCTCTACCAACCGCGTGGTGCTCCCAGTCCGCTCCAGTCGCGTGGCCATGCATGGGTTCATGCATGCACGCCCACATCCTCCTCCATCTCGTCCCCGCAACCACCACCTCTCACCATATCCGCTGAGGAGGAGAAGCTGGCAAGGAGGGGGCTCGAGGACTCCATCCGAGAGCATGATGGCGCCCAGTGGGAGGGCCTCAATGAGATGCTAGCCCTGTCGGTCGCCGGTGACATTGCCATTGCTGAGCTGCAAGTCAAGGAGAAGGTGGCGGAGGAGGTGTTGGAGGATCCCCCTCGGCTGTTGGAAATATGCCCTAGAGGTAGTAATGTTGTATGATTATATTTCCATATTCATAATTAAGTATTCATATTTCATGCTATAACAGCTATGATCTTGGAAAATGCAATTGAGTGGAAAACTCATATGTGATGTCCGCTTGAACTACGTCGATATTTCCCCAAAGAGGAAGGGATGATGCAGCACAGCGACAGTAGGTATTTCCCTCAGTGATGAGACCAAGGTTATCGAACCAGTAGGAGAACCAAGCAACACAATGTAAACATCCCCTTCACACAAATAACAAATACTCACAACCCGACGTGTTAAATGGGTTGTCAAGCCCTTTCAGGTAACGATGCCTCGAATTGGCGAGAAGACGTGATAAAGTTGTGATAGCTAGGATAAATAGATCGGAAAATAAATAAAGTGCAGCAAGGTATTTTTCATATTTTTGGTTTAATAGATCTTAAAATAAAAGCAAAGGAGGAAAATATGAAAAAAAAGAGACCCCGGGGCCGTAGGTTTCACTAGTGGCTTCTCTCGAGAAAAATAGCAAAGGGTGGGAAAACAATTACTGTTGGGCAATTGATAGAACTTCAAATAATCATGACGATATCTAGGCAATGATCATTATATAGGCATCACGTCCAATATTATTAGACCGACTCCTGCCTGCATCTACTATTATTACTCCACACATCGACCGCTATCCAGCATGCATCTAGTGTATTAAGTTAATGGAAAAACATAGTAATGCAATAACAACAATGACATGATGTAGACAAGATCTATTGATGTAGAAATAGACCCCATCTTGTTATCCTTAATAGCAACGATACATACGTGTTGTTTCCCCTTCTGTCACTAGGATCAAGCACCGTAAGATCGAACCCATCACAAAGCACTTCTTCCCATTGCAAGATAAATAGATCAAGTTGGCCAAACAAAACCCAAATATCGGAGAAGAAATACGAGGCTATAATCAATCATGCATATAAGAGATCAAAGAAGACTCAAATAGCTTTCATGAATAAAAACATAGATCTGATCATAAACTCAAAGTTCATTGAATCCCAACAAACACACCGCAAAAAGACTTGCATCATATGGATCTCCAATAGACCATTGTATTGATAATCAAGAGAGAGAGAGAGAGAGGAAGCCATCTAGCTACTAACTATGGACCCGTAGGTTGAGGTAATCCTGGATTCGTGGGTCCTCAGGTGTCCGGCCTAGGAGTATGGGCCGGGTTGCATGGGCCATACAGGATCAAGCTGAAGATTATCTACCGTGTCCGGATGGGACTTCTCAGTACGTGGACGACAAGAATAGAGTCCGGAGGTTTCCTTACTTGATAGACCAACCTTGTACAAACCCTAGGCCCCCTACGGTGTGTATATAAACTAGAGGGGTTAGTTGAAGGAAATATGCCCTAGAGGCAATAATAAAGTTATTATTTATTTCCTTATTTCATGATAAATGTTTATCATTCATGCTAGAATTGTATTAACCGGAAACATGATACATGTGTGAATGCATAGACAAAACAACATGTCACTAGTATGCCTCTACTAGACTAGCTTGTTAATCAAAGATGGTTATGTTTCCTGACCATGAACAAGGAGTTGTTATTTGATTAACAAGGTCACATCATTAGTAGAATGATCTGATTGACATGACCCATTCCCTTAGCTTAGCACACGATCGTTTAGTATGTTGCTCTGCTTTTATCCATGACATATACATGTTCCTGTAACTATGAGATTATGCAACTCCGTTTACGGAGGAACACTTTGGTGCTACCAAACGTCACAACGTAATCGGGTGATTATAAAGGAGTACTACAGTGTCTCCAAAGGCGATGTTGGGTTGGCGTATTTGAGATTAGGTTTTGTCACTCCGATTGTCGGAGAGGTATCTCTGGGCCCTCTCGGTAATACACATCATCAAGCCTTGCAAGCACTACAACTAATGAGTTAGTTGTGAGATGATGTATTACGGAACGAGTAAAGAGACTTGCCGTAACGAGATTGAACTAGGTATTGGATACCGACGATCGAATCTCGGGCAAGTAACATACCGATGACAAAGGAACAACGTATGTTGTTATGCGGTCCGACCGATAAAGATCTTCGTAGAATATGTAGGAACCAATATGGGCATCCAGGTCCGCTGTTGGTTATTGACCGTGAATAGTTCTAGGTCATGTCTACATTGTTCTCGAACCGTAGGGTCCGCACGCTTAAGGTTTCGATGGCGGTTATTATGAGTTTATGTATTTTGATGTACCAAGAAGTTGAGTCCGGATGTGATCACGGGCATGACGAGGAGTCTCGGAATGGTCGAGACATAAAGATTGATATATTGGAAGCCTATGTTTGGAGTTCGGAATGGTTCCGGCGAAAATTCTATTTAATCTGAGGGAGGTTACTGGAACCCCGGGGTAAATGGGCCTCGGTGGGCCTCGAGGAGAAGAGGAAGGGCCGCCAGGGGTGGCGCGCCCCCCCCCAGTCCGAATAGGACAGGAGGGGGGGGCGCCCTCTCCTCTTCCCTCCCCCAATCCTATTCCAACTAGGAAGAGGGGGAGTCCTACTCCCTGTAGGAGTAGGACTCCTCGGCAGCGCCCTAGCTAGGCCGGCCGGCCTCCCCCTCCCTCCTTTATATCTCACGGGGCAGGGGGCACCTTGAACACACAAGTTTGATCTTTAGATCGTTCCTTAGCCGTGTCGGTGCCCCCTCCACCATATTCCACCTCGGTTATACCGTCATGAAGCTTAGGCGAAGCCTGCGCCGTGAAACATCAAGATCGTCACCACGCCGTCGTCTTGTGAAACTCTCCCTCGACACTCGGCTGGATCGGAGTACGAGGGACGTCATCGAGCTGTCGTGTGTCAAGAACTCGGGCGTCGGATAACGGCGCGGGATCGGTCGGATCGCGAGGAGAACGTCGACTACTTCCTCTATGTTGTGATCGCTTCCGCTTGGGTCTCGAGGGTATGTAGACAACACTCTCCCTCTCGTTGCTATACATCACCATGATCTTGCGTGTGCGTAGGAAATTTTTGAAATTACTCGTTCCCCAACAATGGCATCCGAGCCTAGGTTTTTCTATGGTTTGATGTTTTGCACGAGTAGAACACAAGTGAGTTGTGGGCGATACAAGTCATACTACCTACCAGCATGTCATACTTTGGTTCAGCGGTATTGTGAGATGAAGCGGCCCGGACCGACATTACGCGTGCGCTTACGCGAGACTGGTTTCACCGCTCACGAGCACTCGTTGCTTAAAGGTGACCGGTGGGTGCTGTCTCTCTCACTTTAGTTGAACCAAGTGTGGCTCGCCGGTCCTTGAGAAGGTTAAACGGAGTCTATTTGACGAAGTATCGTTGTGGTTTTGATGCGTGGGTGAGACTGGTTCTTGCTTAAGCCCGTAGCAGCCACGTAAAATTTGCAACAACAAAGTAGAGGACGTCTAACTTGTTTTTGCAGGGCATGTTGTGATGTGATATGGTCAAGGCGTGATGCTATATTTTATTGTATGAGATGATCATGTTTTGTAACCGGTTATCGGCAATGGCGAGAGCCATATGGTTGTCGCTTTATTGTATGCAATGCAATCACCTGTAATGCTTTACTTTATCACTAAGCGGTAGCGATAGTCGAGAAGCATAAGTTTGGCGAGGCGACAACGATGCTACGATGAAGATCAAGGTGTCGCGCGGTGGCGATGGTGATCATGGTGGTGCTTTGCAAGATGGAGATCATGAAGCACAAGATGATGATGACCATATCATATCACTTATATTGATTTGCATGTGATGTTTATCCTTTTATGCATCTTATCTTGCTTTGATTGACGGTAGCATTATAAGATGATCTCTCACTAAATTATCAAGAAGTGTTCTCCCGAGTATGCACGTTGCCAAAGTTAAATCGTGCCCGGACACCACGTGATGATCGGGTGTGATAAGCTCTCGTCCATCTACAACGGGTGCAAGCCAGTTTTGCACACGCAGAATACTCGCGTTATACTTGACGAGCCTAGCATATGCAGATATGGCCTCGGAACACGGAGACCGAAAGGTCGGCGTGAATCATATAGTAGATATGATCAACATAAGATGTTCACCATTGAAACTACTCCATTTCACGTGATGATCGGTTATGGTTTAGTTGATTTGGATCACGTGATCACTTAGATGACTAGAGATGTTTTTCCAAGTGGGAGTTCTTAAGTAATATGATTAATTGAACTTAAATTTATCATGAACTTAGTACTGATAGTATCTTGCTTGTTTATGTTTGATTGTAGATAGATGGCTCGTCTTTGTTGTTCCGTTGAATTTTAATGCGTTCCTTGAGAAAGCAAAGTTGAAAGATGATGGTAGCAATTACGGATCGGGTCCGTAATTTGAGGATTATCCTCATTGCTGCACGAAAGAGTTATGTCTGGATGCACCGCTAGGTGCCAGACTCTTGCTAATGCAACTACAGATGTTATGAGCGTCTGGCGAGCAAAGCGATGACTACTCTATAGTTCGAGTGTGCCATGCTTTACGGCTTAGAACCGGGACTTCAACGGCGTTTTGAGCGTCATGGAGCATATGAGATGTTCCAGAGTTGAAGTTAATATTCCAACAGAATGCCCGGATTGAGAGATATGAAGTCTCCAATAAGTTCTATAGCTGCAAGATGGAGGAGAATAGTTACATTAGTGAGCATATACTCGGAATGTGCGGGTACTACAATCACTTGACACAATTGGGAGTTAATCTTCCGGATGATTGTGTCATTGATGAATTCTTCAATCACCGCCACCAAGCTACAAAGGCTCGTGATGAACTATAATATGCAAGGGTTAGTAAAGACTATACCGAGCTCTTCGCAATGCTAAAGGCTGCGGAGGTAGAAATCAGAAGGAGCATCAAGTGTTGATGGTCAATAAGACCACTAGTTTCAAGAAGAAAGGCAAAGGGAAGAAGAAGGGAACTTCAAGAAGAACAGCAAGCAAGTTGTTTGCTCAGAGAAGAAACCCAAGTCGGCCCTAAACCTGAAATCGAGTGCTTCTACTGCAAGCGGTAGTCCTTTGAAGCGGAACTGCCCCAAGTATTTGGCGGATAAGAAGGATGGCAAGGTGAACAAAGGTATATGTGATATACATGTTATTGATGTGTACCTTACTAGAGCTCGTAGTAGCACTGGTATTTGATCTTGGTTACTTGCTAATATTTGCAACTCAAACAGGGACTACTGATTGCGAACTCGGCAAAGGGCGAGGTGACGATCGCGTGGGAAATGGTTCCAAAGTCGATGTGATCGCGGTCGGCACGCTACCTCTACATCTACCTTCGGGATTAGTTTTAGACCTAAATAATTGTTATTTGGTGCTGCGTTGAGCATGAACATTATATCTGGATCTTGTTTGATGCGAGACGGTTATTCATTTAAATCGAGAGAATAATGGTTGTTCTATTTATATGAGTAATATCTTTTATGGTCATGCACCCTTGAGGAATGGTCTATTTTGATGAATCTCGATAGTAGTGATACACATATTCATAATGTTGAAACCAAAAGATGCAGAGTTGATAATGATAGTGCAACTTATTTGTGGCACTTGCCGTTTAGGTCATATCGGTGTAAAGCGCATGAAGAAACTCCATCTTGATGGACTTTTGGAGTCACTTGATTATGAATCACTTGGCACTTATGAACCGTGCCTCATGGGCAAGATGACTAGAACACCGTTCTCGGTACTATGGAGAGAGCAACAGATTTGTTGGAAATCATACATACTGTATGTATGTGGTCCAATGAATGTTGAGGCTCGTGGCGGATATCGTTATTTTCTCACCTTCACAGATGACTTAAGCGGATATGGGTATATCTACTTAATGAAACATAAGTCCAAACGTTTGAAAAGTTCAAAGAATTTCAGAGTGAAGTTGAAAATCATCGTAACAAGAAAATTAAGTTTCTACGATCGATCGTGGAGGTGAATATTTGAGTTCTGAGTTTGGTCTACATTTGAAACAATGCGGAATAGTTTAGCAACTCACGCCACCGGAACACCACAACAGTAATGGTGTGTCCGAACATCGTGTCGTACTTTACTAGATATGGTACGATCTATGATGTCTCTTACAGATTTATGCTATCGTTTTGGGGTTATGCTCTAGAGGCGGCCGCATTCACCTGAATAGAACACCGTCGAAATCCGTTGAGACGACACCTTATGAACTATGGTTTGGCAAGAAACCAAAGTTGTCGTTTCTTAAAGTTTGGGGATGCGATGCTTATGTGAAAAAGCTTCAACCCGATAAGCTCGAACCCAAATCGAATGTGTCTTCATAGGATACCCAAAGGAGACAGTTGGGTACACCTTCTATCACAGATCCGAAGGCAAGACATTCGTTGCTAAGAATGGATCCTTTCTAGAGAAGGAGTTTCTCTCGAAAGAAGTGAGTGGGAGGAAAGTGGAACTTGATGAGGTAATAGTACCTTCTCCCTTACTTGAAAGTAGTTAAATCATGAAACGGTTTACGAGACACCTACACCAAGTAGTGAGGAAGTTGATGATATTGATCATGAAACTTGAGATCAAGTTACTGCAGAACCTCGTAGATCAACGAGTAAGATCCGCACTGAGTGGTACGGTAATCCTGTTCGGAAATCATGCTACTAGATCATGATGAACCTATGAACTATGAAGAAGCGATGGTGAGCCCAGATTCCATAAAATGGCTTGAGGCCATGAAATCGAGATGGGATCCATGTATGAAAACAAAGTATGGACTTTGGTTGACTTGCCCGAGGGTCGGCAAGCAATAGAAAACAAGTGGATCTTCAAGAAGAAGACCGACGACGACGTAATATTATCGTCTATAAAGCTCGACTTGTCGCTAAGGGTTTTCGACAAGTTCAAGGGATTGACTACGATGAGACCTTCTCACCCGTAGCGATGCTTAAGTCCGTCCGAATCATGTTAGCAATTGCCGCATTTTATGATTATGAAATTTGGCAAATGGATGTAAAGACCGCATTCTGAATGGATTTACGGAAGAAGAGTTGTATATGATGCAACCGAAGGTTTTATCGATCCAAAGGAGCTAACAAAGTGTGCAAGCTCCATCGATCCATCTATGGACTGGTGCAAGCATCTCGGAGTTGGAATAAGCGCTTTGATAGTGTGATCAAAGCATTTGGGTTTGTCTGAGACTTTTGGAGAAGCTTTGTATTTACAAGAAAGTGAGTGGGAGCTCTGTAGCATTTACGATATTATATGTAGATGACATATTGCTGATCGGAAATGATATAGAATTCTGGATAGCATAAAGGGATACTTGAATAAGAGTTTTTCAATGAAAGACCTCGGTGAAGCTGCTTACATATTGGGCATTAAGATCTATAGAGATAGATCAAGACGCCTAATTGGACTTTCACAAAGCACATACCTTGACAAAATTTTGAAGAAGTTCAAAATGGATCAAGCAAAGAAAGGGTTCTTGCACTGTGTTACAAGGTGAGAAGTTGAGTAAGACTCAATGCCCGACCACTGCGGATAGAGAGAAAATGAAAGATGTTCCTATGCTTCAGCCATAGGCTCTATCATGTATGCAATGCTGTGTACCAGACCTGATGTGTGCCTTGCTATAAGCCTAGCATGGAGGTACCAAAGTAATCCAGGAGTGGATCACTGAAGGAAATATGCCCTAGAGGCAATAATAAAGTTATTATTTATTTCCTTATTTCATGATAAATGTTTATCATTCATGCTAGAATTGTATTAACCGGAAACATGATACATGTGTGAATGCATAGACAAAACAACATGTCACTAGTATGCCTCTACTAGACTAGCTTGTTAATCAAAGATGGTTATGTTTCCTGACCATGAACAAGGAGTTGTTATTTGATTAACAAGGTCACATC
This sequence comes from Aegilops speltoides, assembly GCA_021437245.1. Classification (NCBI taxonomy): domain Eukaryota; kingdom Viridiplantae; phylum Streptophyta; class Magnoliopsida; order Poales; family Poaceae; genus Aegilops; species Aegilops speltoides. The sequence continues at coordinate 324,315,459 of CM038144.1, read as the reverse complement.
ATTAGTAGAATGATCTGATTGACATGACCCATTCCCTTAGCTTAGCACACGATCGTTTAGTATGTTGCTCTTGCTTTTATCCATGACATATACATGTTCCTGTAACTATGAGATTATGCAACTCCGTTTACGGAGGAACACTTTGGGTGCTACCAAACGTCACAACGTATCGGGTGATTATAAAGGAGTACTACAGGTGTCTCCAAAGGCGGATGTTGGGTTGGCGTATTCGAGATTAGGTTTTGTCACTCCGATTGTCGGAGAGGTATCTCTGGGCCCTCTCGGTAATACACATCATTTGAAGCCTTGCAAGCACTACAACTAATGAGTTAGTTGTGAGATGATGTATTACGGAACGAGTAAAGAGACTTGCCGTAACGAGATTGAACTAGGTATTGGATACCGACGATCGAATCTCGGCAAGTAACATACCGATGACAAAGGGAACAACGTATGTTGTTATGCGGTCGACCGATAAAGATCTTCGTAGAATATGTAGGAACCAATATGGGCATCCAGGTCCGCTGTTGGTTATTGACCGTGAATAGTTCTAGGTCATGTCTACATTGTTCTCGAACCGTAGGGTCCGCACGCTTAAGGTTTCGGCGATGCTTATTATGAGTTTATGTATTTTGATGTACCAAAGAAGTTCGAGTCCGGATGTGATCACGGACATGACGAGGAGTCTCGGAATGGTCGAGACATAAAGATTGATATATTGGAAGCCTATGTTTGGAGTTGAATGGTTCCGGCTAAAACGGAATTTACTGAGTACCGGAGGTTACTGGAACCCCGGGGTAAATGGGCCTCGGTGGGCCTCGAGGGAGAAGAGGAAGGGCGGCCAGGGGGTGGCGCCCCCCCCCCAGTCCGAATAGGACAAGGAGGCGCGCGCCTCTCCTCTTCCCCTCCCCCAATCCTATTCCAACTAGGAAGAGGGGAGTCCTACTCCCAGTGAGGAGTAGGACTCCTCGCGCGCCTAGCTAGGCCGGCCGGCCTCCCCCTCCCTCCTTTATATACGGGGCAGGGGGCACCTTGAACACACAAGTTTGATCTTTAGATCGTTCCTTAGCCGTGTCGGTGCCCCCTCCACCATATTCCACCTCGGTTATACCGTCATGAAGCTTAGGCGAAGCCTGCGCAGTGAAACATCAAGATCGTCCCACGCCGTCGTCTTGTGAAACTCTCCTCGACACTCGGCTGGATCGAGTACGAGGGCGTCATCGAGCTGTCGTGTGTCAAGAACTCGGGCGTCGAGTAACGGCGCCGGATCGGTCGGATCGCGAGGAGAACGTCGACTACTTCCTCTACGTTGTGATCGCTTCCGCCGGGTCTACGAGGGTATGTAGACAACACTCTCCCCTCTCGTTGCTATACATCACCATGATCTTGCGTGTGCGTAGGAAATTTTTTGAAATTACTACGTTCCCCAACATTAGTCTGTAGAAGGGACCCTTTTTTCATCATTACCGGAATCCTCATAGGCTAGACATCTAGGGTTAGCTATTATGATCTCGAGGTAGATAAACTCTTTTATTCTTCATACTCATCGAATATAATCAACTAGGAGTAGGGTTTTACCTCCATCAAGGGGGGCCGAACCTGGGTAAACACGGTGTCCCCAAGCTTCCTATTACCATCGATCCTTAGACGCACAGCTTGGCCCCCCCTACCCAAGATCTGCCGGTTTTGACACCGACATTGGTGCTTTCATTGAGAGCTCCGCTATGCTGTCTGCAAAAAAAGTGATCTATGGCTCGCCTAGTCATCAACAACAATATCACTTCCGGAGGATGCCTGGCTTCGGGGCAGACCCTCCGGTTCAGCGGTTTCACCACAAGGGCCCGCATAGCTGTCGAGCCTGCAACTCCTCCCGTGGCTGCTGGACATCGTCCTCACATTGGCCCCAAGTACTCCAAAAGATTGGATCCGGCAGATGTTTTGTCCTTAAACGAACTGCTAGACTACATCGCCGCACTGGGGGTCTCAACGGACTATGATCGGATCGGGCTCAAGACCGACAAGAGGGAAATTAATCACCCTCTGATCACCCACTTCGTGGCGGTCGTTGAGGAACCGGCCACAGACACCCCCCCTCCATATTGAGGACCAAGTATGTTTGGGCCCCCGAATCCCCTAAGCCGGATACTTCCCCTTCGGATGGGACTTTACTCCACTACAAAAAAAGACACATCTGTGACATTTCGGGCCGAACGAATTTTTTTCTTGTCATACTTATGACACTTCTATTACGATAATTGTGACAGAACCCGATATCATCATAGATGAGGTGGGCTCCTACTTCTATGACAAAAAATCAAGACAGAAAATGGGCTTTTCGTCCTGGGTGGGCCGGAGACGCATCTGCATGACATTCTTTGGGCCGTCCATGACGGAAAAAACCATGGTAGAAGCGAGGGCGAGGAAAATATCGGGGTGTTCCCGGTTACGGTGGGTGGTCGGGGCCGAGCGATGCACGGAGTTTTGCGCGTTTCTCTCATACACGCACGCGCGTGGGTGCGAGGCGTTGGGCTCTAACTGAACCCAAGCGAGGTGTTCGCCTACTGAACCCGAGCGATTGCACTGCAGGCTACGCGTTACTCGGAGCGATCGGTCGATGGCTGTTAACTGAACCTGATCGAGCGAGTCCTTCGCTACTGCTGCTAACTGAAGCCGATCAATGTTGCCTCTGGATGAACAGTGAGCATTGCTGGGGGGGTTTGAATGAACAGTTCCCGATGGGGGTGGATGAACAGGACCCCGTGGTGTTGCCTCTGGATGAACAGGACCCCGATCGATCGAGGCGGTTGGGGCTGGATGAACAGGACCCCGTGGAGGGCTGGATGAATAGGACGACCCCATGGAGGGCTGGATGAACAGTATACGGCGGAGGGCTAGATGAACAGTAGCCCGTGGAGGGGTGGTTGAACAGTAGCCGGTGGAGTAGCACGTGGTGGAGGCTGGATGAATAGGAGCCCGTGGATGAGCAGTCGCAGGTGGAGGCTAGAGGAGGTCGACGGTGGATGAACAATAGCCCTTGGAGGCTGGGGGAGGTCGACGGTGGAGATGAATAGTATTGCATGGAGTCCCGTTTTGCGGTACGCCACACCCCTCCCAATGAACAGGACCCCCGTTTTGACCGTAGTGCTCCAACACAAGTCCGTTTCCTCTGTTTTGCGGTACACCACACCCCTCCCAATCAACAGGACCCCGTTTCGACCGTAGGAGGTCCAACAGAAGTCCATTTCCTCCGTTTTGCGCTATGCCAGACCCCTCCCGATGAACAGGATCCCGTTTTGAATGTGGCCTGTCGAACAGAATGCCGTTTCCTCCGTTGTGTGGTACGCCAGGCCTCATTTCCATCGGATGTTCCGTCCAAGCCCTCTTGATGAACACGACTACGCATTCCATTCTGACCCAGCCGGTTGGCTCCCCATGAACACGACAACGACGTTGTTTCTCCGTTCCGACCTTGCCATGTACACGAGCCCTGGCCGTACGTATGCACGAGTAGGTGTTCGAGACCCCGCCCGTATGTACGTACGTGGCCATATTTTCTTTCTTACACACTGGCCGCTGTACGTACGTGTACATGCTACATGCACGCCTCTACTACGACACGTGCGCGCCTCAACATCGACCAGTATGTACGTACACATTCACGACCAGAATGACAACGCTACGTGCGCTTCGACCAGGTGGGTCCTGACTGTCAGGCACTTCCTTGTGTGTGAAGATGTAGATGGTGGGTCCCAGCAGTCAGGGGGGCGAATCGTTTTTTTTGCCCGGACGCACTTCCTTGCGTGCGAAGATGTAGCTGGTGGGTCCCAGCAGTCAGGGGGAAACGTTTTTTTGTGAAATACGATGGCCCGTCCGGTGGGTCCTTGCTGTCAGGTGGAGGAATAATTATTTTGCATGTAATAAGGAGCAAATTCCTTGCGACTGCCATGGACCCAGCTGTGAGCCTATCAACATACAGTACTCTTCCGATGGAAGTCGTTCCTTTACCATGTTGACCACGCCGCGCCGAGAGCACCAGGGCAGTGGACGATAGCGAGGCCTAGGAAGGGGACGACGCGGAGCCAGGGAAGACGCGGCAGTGGATACCCACGCGTAGAGTAGTATGAGGGTTCCCTCATTCGGCTGGTGTGAGGTTGCCGTCGCCGCAGAATAACAGGGGGTGTGGGTGAGGAGAGGGATGGCCTGGCCAGCGGTGGGAGTAGTAGGGGGCGATGAGGCCTCCGCGGCATCACAGCCGACCACGGGAGGCAGGAGAATGCGACACGACCGGTGCTGGTTTGGGCGGCTGGATCAAGAAGATCAGAGGTTGAAGAAGCACTACGACCGTTGGATGGACATCGTACGGTCACTGGAGCTAGAATCGTTCATATTGACTAAGTTGACAAAGCCCTCCATCCTCGTAAACTTAGTAGGCCCACAAGTCAGCCTCCCACCAAGGTGGGTCCCAGCTAGCAGGGGGAGTATTTTTTCTGCGTAATAAGGAGCCACTTCCGGTGGGTTCGAGCTGACAGCGGGGGGAACTTTTTTTTGCGAAATACGGTGGCCCATCTGGCGGGTCCCAACAGCCAGGGGGAAACATTTTTTCACAAAATACGGTGGCCCGTCCGGTGAGTCCCTGCTGACAGCTGGAGGAATCATTATTTTCCGCGTAATAAGGAGGCACTTCCTTGCTGCGGCCGTGGACCCAGCTGTCAGCCTCTCCACGTACAGTACACTTTCGATGGAAGTCATTCCTTGACCACGTTGACCACACTGCGTTCCGTTGCATGCATGCATCCATGGGCGTGGTGCGTCCCTACTGTCAGCCTCTCATGTATAGTCATCTTCCGACGACTCTTGGTTGTTGACCATGTTGACCACACCGTGCCGAACGCACCAAGGCCGGTGGACGACGGCGAGGCCCCAGACTGGAATGACCTGGAGATGGTGAAGACGGGGCAGTGGAGTCGCAGATGGAGAGGAGTAGGAAACTTGACTGGTTCGGGTGCGACCATGGACCTCGTGGGTCCCAGCCGTCAGGATCTCCACGTACAGTCCTCTTCACTCTCGTTTGTTAACCTCTTCCAAAAATGATGAACATATTTATAGGCTATTCCTGGATTTTTGAAAATATTTTTATTGAACCTAGTTAAATTTCATTTGGTGCTAGGGTTTCAACAATCCCCATTTCAGGTTTAAATGAAATTTAAATATGATGCAACACTCTAATGCATGCACTAGGCATTGTCAGAACTAGGGATGTGACAACTTGACCACACCGCACCGAGCGCGGTGAGGCGATGGACGACGGCGAGGCCCCGGACGGGAACGACTCGGAGATGGAAGACGCGGCAGTGGAGTCGCAGATTGAGAGGAGGAGAAGGGTTATAACTGGTTCTAGTGCGGCGTTGGGCTGCAGTCGGTGGAGAATAACAGGAGGTGTGGAGGGGTGGAGGGATAGCCTGGTTGGCGGCGGGGTAGCGCTTAGCAGCGATGCGTGCTAAGCAGAGACGCTAGCCGCCGGAGGCCAGACCAGGCGGTCTGGCGACGCTCGAGGAAGAAGATGAGAGATTGAAGGTGCATGCCGGCCGTTGGATATAAATCCAATGGCTGTGGATGTGATAATCATTTGTTGATCAAGTTGACAACGCCCTGCATAGGCTTTGACCTATTGGCCCACATGTCAACCTGCAAAAATGTGGCATATATTTAACCCATGTTTTCTAGAATGTAAAGTCCATTTGCTGGGCTGGGTGAACAAATAATTTTGCGTCAATCAGGACCATTTATATTTTCTAAGAAATCCTAGCCCATTTGCACTTCCTTGAAATACACGAATTAGCTGGGCTCGTTATATATATAATGTTATGTTAGAAGGAGCAATTAATATAAAAAAATAAACCAGAGAGGCACATTATATATATATATATATATATATATAATTAACAAATTACCGAGTTATTGCTCAAAATAAAAATGAGCGCATTATTATTACATTGGTCCTTAAAATCTTCGCCAGCTTTTGTACGCAATCACCAGGATTTTCCTTGCCTGTGAGTCAAAAACAACCATGATTTTCCTTGCCAACTTCTGTTAAACATTTACTTTTATAAGTTAATAACACGTGGGATGTTTTTATAATGTATATATAAGTCTCTATAAAATATACGATAATAGTAATAATATAAATATATATATAATGTGGTTAGAAGGGAAAACATAAATTGGACACAACACTATTATTCTTATGTATTGATAAATAGAACAGAGACCTGCATTTTATTAAAAAAATACATTGGGCTGCCAATCTTTAAGAAAAAGCCCATAGGCCGGTATGGACCTCAAAAAATAAGTTGAAACCACTGTCTCCGTACGTCGTCTGCTACGCATGTTAAAATACAAAACCTAGGCCTAGCTGATACTGGTTCCCCTCTGGAAAAAAATGATACCAGATCCCCGAGCGAACTGGATTAAAGAGGGGGCCGACGACACGACTGAAGAAGCACATCAGGAGCGATTTTTTTCTTCAGTAGATGGCTCTCGATGGCGTTTTTTTACTTGCCTCTACACCATACAACTTATATTTTTAGCCTCCCAGTCCGTGGTGGACCAGCAACCCATTTGCTGGGTGGGCCAACCTACAAAAACTTGCACTCGATTTTTCATCAAGCCCCCAAAACAACGCAGTATCTTTGTTTTGAGGCCGAAAACATTACGACAGGGGTTGAGCAGGGGAGGGGGGAAGACAGATCAAAAAGATTAAAAAGAGCTGATGCGCTGTTGCTACCCTAAAAAAGCAGGTGCAATTCCTCTCGGGAAGAAGGTGTGCCGTTGACACCCACACGTCACATACCCCACAGTAGGCATACTAACAAGTTCACACACAAGTACAACAGAAAAGGTAAACATTCGTATCAAACTCAGGTTCACACGACATGTTCATATTCATAGCCAACATTCACTATCAACAACTCAAAAGATTCATATATACACAAGTTCAGCATGTCTATGCATCCAAATGATTGATAGATCACACGACAATATTCATAGATAATTCACAAAAAGATTCAGATATACACATGTTCAGTATGTTTATGCATCCAAATGATTGAGATCACAGGCAATATGATCCATGGACAAACTTTGATTACCTAGGGTACATACTGGTAAATGGTGTTCAGTCGGAGGTACTTCTTGCTAAAATTAATGCTTGGACAAGTAAACTTTCGAGTACATAAGAGGCAGCACTGACAATCTGAACTTTCCTTGTAGGTTTATCCTCAAATAGTGGCCTCGTGCCGAGGGAGGTTTGAGCAACTTGGCCACTACTTTCATCCAACTAGTTTGTTGGCTCATCTTGGTCCTGTAGCTCAACAAAATTTTACATTGCAGACGAGAAAGGATGCGGTTGAGAAAATGAACCACCTAAATTTTTTGTGCAGTTCAACTAAAATGGAGCATCCTTGGCATGCAGACTGATTAATGCCAGATGAATATACGCGTCAACCAACTTGTCTGGAATCTTTAGACTCCATGCCATACAGTACGCTACCATATCTGCTGATAACCAAAAGGCACAAGTTGGGACCTAAGACGGGACTGTGTTTTTCTGGGCTATGAGCCAAGCAATATTTTTGCCGTTCACTCTCCTAATACTTGGAGTTTGACAACTGGTTGACCCCGATTGATACTCGAATGAATATAGGAACTTCTTGTCAACATCGATGCTTGTCTGAGTACATAGCAGCAGCATAAGTATCTGTCCATCTGATCTTTTTGTGCAGTTCTACTGAAATCACCCAATGCAATGATTTGCCTGTGAGTTCAGGCTCCAAGTTACTACTTTATAAAATTGGCAAACAGTAGCACAATACCAAATTACCAATACATGACAAGCACAATAATCAGAATAAAGACCAGTAACAACCTGTGTGAGGTAGCATATCAATTACTATTTCCTTTGAGTGGAAGCCGAGATAAGCAAAGCGACGGACAGCAAAGGAAGAAAGCAGACCCAGATTAGCGACTCACAAGAAAGTTCAGAAGCTGTCTAGGCAATGAAGCACCCAAAGTTTTTGTGCAGTGCCACCAAAATCGAGCATCCCTGTTGGCACATATATTGAGAGAGTGAGATTACTGTAATAGTGGTACTAGTTGATGAAACATACACTAACAAATAGAAACACCCTCATTATCTTAATGGGTAAAGTTAGCAACATAGTAGTCTTGCTTAAAGACAGGTATTAGTTTATTTAATCAGTGCCAATTAGCTCAATACTCAAAGCATTGACATGTATCATAGGTTGCAAAACTTTAACATGCAAAGATAAAGGAGTTTCTCATGACAGTAGCACGATACAAATAGATATGGCAACAAACTAATATGGATGAAGGCCTTAGGCCCGTACCAACCGGAGGAAAAAAAGCTTATTCATGTAGTCCCATAAGAGATGATAAAGCACTCACTGGAATCACTCAATAGTATATATTTTTGTGCACTTCAAATGTATGGTTGAAATCGCTCTTGTTTACCAGTGCTGAGATTATATGGAAAGATTATCAAGAACTTCCAGCAGAGTTAAAGCACTGGCTGGGATACAGTTCATTGTATTGTCTTGTGTAGTTCCACTAAGATGTATGATTGGCACGACATGATCCCTATTTGCACAAGTAGGAACAAGGTGAAACCTCCATTAGCTTAGTGAGAAAGGATAGAAAGACATTAGCATATTACTCTAACAGTAGCATCAAATTCATGATGGACAATACGCAAAACATTGCCTTATTGAACCAATGGCAATAAATTGACATGCAAAACAATAGCACTATTATGTCATGACACTAATAATATTCCCTCCCTGCTCCACCACATGATTCACCTCCATAGACAAATATACAGACGTACATGATTCAGCATAGGGTGCTACTAAAGATTTGTTTAACTCCGACAGGAAAACTAGGCAGCAATAAATTAGTGGTACTTAAGTACTTCTAATTAATTAAGTGAGACAACAGAAGTGGAAGGGCTCCCTGGAGGATCGGCTCACATGTAAGGTAGTCGTTGCCGGAGCCCTTGAATGGCCTCGACTGAGGCCTCTGGCTTCAGCAAGATCGCCTTAGCACCGTTTATTCTTCTTCTTCTTCCTCTTCATGCTCTGTTTCTCTTTCTCCTCACCAGTTGGTGAAACCAAGTACATGATTGGCCTTCTATTTCAGAATTGGTTTTATTAGTGAGGGAGTACAAGTGTACTAGTAAAAAATAGCATTATTTTCTCATGGCAGTCGCAAAATAGAGATGAACACATGCATTAAATATCATTCTTACCAAAAGGAAGGTTATGGCGCCAATATGGATGATGAGGATTGGAACACAGATCTCCCTTTGTGCAGTTCCACCGAAATGAACCAACTGTCCCATTCTGACATTCCAGTTAAACAGCAGAAAAGTCACTTCTTTTAAGAAGAGTTTTGTGCAGTGCACCAAAAGGTCACAACAGCAACCAGGTGAAATGGATATCCCTGTTTGCACAAAAAGCTACAGAGGAAACAGTCAGAGTCTCGAACAATTATAGGCGAAAACATTTGGCTAACCTTTTCATGGCTTATAACAGTGGCATGGCTTCATTTTTACCAGGGGCATCAGTTTAAGAACATCTAAATATTTGGTATAAGGGCATGGGACAGTGGGTGCACTAGCAGTCTAGGACCATGTACCTAAACATGGGCATAAAGTGGTGATTCATAGTTTGTTGCCCTGAGAAACAAACATCCAAGAAACATATCTCGGTTGGTCCCATTTTTGTTCACTCTAGCCACCTACTCCTATGTGTGGATAGAAAATCTAGTCCTGGTCATACCACTGTGTACAACATTACCCCTATATCCTTTTCGACCAAGAGACCGGTTGGATGACCAGTCTATACTACTTTCACCCCCTTTCCTTCCTGTTTGTACCAAGTCCGATGTACATACTAAATTCCCCCACCCCCACTTTATTTCTTGTTTGAACCAAGTACTCCCTCCGTCCAAAATTACTTGTCATCAAAATGGATGTGTCTAGAACTAAAGTACATCTAGATACATCCATTTCAATGACAAGTATTTCCGGACGGAGGGAGTACAAGATTCGACTCCATGAAGTAGCTTTACCTCTAACAATAGAAAAAAAACAGGTGATGTTGGACCATCCGATCAAGAGGGGCTGAGAGGTAGAAAATGATGCACATGCAGCGACGTAGCGAGCTGGGGAAGTAGAGCTAAGGCGGTTTTGAAGGAAGATATACCTGAAGGTCGTCGGGATGTGGATAGGTGGGCGGCGGGAGGCCGGATCCACCCACACTAGGGCAACGACGAAGGGATCGGAGGACGTCCCGCGCCGGCGCTCGGCCAGAGATAATGGTGCGACCGACAGTGGGTCTCCTCCCTCGCTGTCGATGACGGCCTAAACGCTGCCCCTCCTCCCCTTCATCGGCGGAGGGGGATACGTCCGGATCTGTAACCAGCGGTGAGGATAGAAAGACAACCTTTTTTTAAGGGAGGAAGACAGTGTTACCACCCTATCTTGTTTAGATTTGGAGAGGATTATAGTGTGTGAATAGAGCAACCCTAGCAAGCAAGCGCGGAGGCTCCGGCCTATATATACGCAGTGGGGTAGTTTTCCTTTTTCACTCCATCAAAACAATCGTTTAAAATTGTGTACTACGTGCCAGGTCGCCATTTTTTAGTTGTTGATTGTTTTTTGAGATAGCTACCCGCTTGTTCCAAGTGGTGTTACGGTGTGCCAGGTCGCACTTTGTATCGTTCAAGTCTGGTACAAGTCCCTCCATTAAATGAACAACCACCCCCTCATAAAAATTATGAACAAGCCCACAGCTAAAATTATTGGAAATGTGGGTTGCCCCAACATGCATTATTATTTATATTTTCTACTCCCTCCGTTCCTAAATATAAGTATTTTTTATTAGCCACACCTAAGACAAGAATTTTTTTATTAGCAGTGAACTCCACATGTCATAGACACAAAAAGTGTGGCAAGATTCCCTTAGGCAAGCCAAAGTGTGTCTAACAATTTGAGCAACTCAAGTTAGGCAAGTGTGGCAAGTGTGGGAAAAATAATGTGGCAACGTAAGACAAACATAGTCACAATCCAAACAGCCCCGTAATTTTTTGTGACATGCATGAAAATTTGGTTAGTTAAATTTATAGTCAAAATTTGGCAAGGTGCGTCAAATCAACACATGCAAGTATCAAAAGGAAAGTCATGGCATGCATTCATGCGTTGTACTCCGTCTGTTTCCAAATATAAGTCTTTTTAGAGATTGCAAGAAGTGACTACATACGAAGCAAAATATGTCTACATACATCCATATGTTGTAGTCCATTTCAAATGTGTAAAAAGACTTATATCGAGTGCGGTGCTTTGTGTTGGGAACGTAGCAAAAATTCAAAATTTTCTACGCATCACCAAGATCAATCTATGGAGTAACTAGCAATGAGAGAGGGGAGTGCATCTTCATACCCTTGAAGATCGTGATGCGGAAGCGTTACAAGAACGCGGATGAAGGAGTCGTACTCGTAGCGATTCAGATCACGGTTGATTCCGATCTAAGCGCCCAACAACGGAGCCTCCGCGTTCAACACACGTACAGCCTGGGACATCTCCTCCTTCTTGATCCAGAAAGGGGAGAGGATAAGTTGAGGGAGAGCTCCGGCAGCACGACGGCGTGGTGGTGGAGCTTGCAGTTCTCCGGCAGGGCTTCGCCAAGCACTACTACGGAGGAGGAGGTGTTGGGGAGGGAGAGGGCAGCGCCAGGGGAATGGGTGAAGCTCCCATGCGCCTCCCCACTATATATAGGGGTTGAGGGGGCTGGTTTCTTGCCCTCCAAGTCCATTGGGGCGTTGGCAAAGGTGGGAGGAAAGGAATCCCATCATTTCCTTCCCCACCGATTGTCCCCCCTTTTTAGGGATCTTGATCTTATCCCTTCGGGATATGATCTTATTCCTTCTAAGGGGGGATCTTGGTGCGCCTTGACCAGGGGTGTGGGGCCTTGCCCCCACTACCCACGTTCATGTGGGTCCCCCCATGCAGGTGGGCCCCACTCCGGAACCTTCTAGAACCTTCTCGGTATAATACCAAACAATCTCGAACATTTTACGGTGGCCAAAATAGGACTTCCCATATATAAATCTTTACCTTCGGACCATTCCGGAACTCCTCGTGACGTCCGGGATCTCATCCGGGACTCCGAACAACATTCGGTAACTACACACTAATTCCCATAACAACTCTAGCGTCACCGAACCTTAAGTGTGTAGACCCTATGGGTTCGGGAATCATGCAGACATGATCGAGACAACTCTCTGTCCGATAACCAACAGCGGGATCTGGATACCCATGTTGGCTCCCACATGTTCCACGATGATCTCATCAGATGAACCACGATGTCAAGGATTCAAGCAATCCCGTATACAATTCCCTTTGTCAATCGGTACGTTACTTGCCCGAGATTCGATCATTGGTATCCCAATACTTTGTTCAATCTCGTTACCGGCAAGTCACTTTACTTGTTCCGTAATGCATGATCCTGCGACTAACTACTTAGTCACATTGTGCTCATTATGATGATGCATTACTGAGTGGGCCCAGAGATACCTCTCCGTCATATGGAGTGACAAATCCCTGTCTCGATTCAAGCCAACCCATTAGACACTTTCGGAGATACCTGTAGTGTACCTTTATAGCCACCCAGTTACGTTGTGACGTTTGGTACACCCAAAGCATTCCTACGGTATCCGGGAGTTACACAATCTCATGGTCTAAGGAAATGATACTTGACATTAGAAAAGCTTTTAGCAAACGAACTACACGATCTTGTGCTATGCTTAGGATTGGGTCTTGTCCATCACATCATTCTCCTAATGATGTGATCCTGTTATCAATGACATCCAATGTCCATGGTCAAGAAACCATGACCATCTGTGGATCAACGAGCTAGTCAACTAGAGGATCACTAGGGACATGTTGTGGTCTATGTATTCACACATGTATTACGGTTTCCAGTTAATACAATTATAGCATGAACAATAGACAATTATCATGAACAAGGAAATATAATAATAACCATTTTATTATTGCCTCTAGGGCGTATTTCCAATAGTCTCCCACTTGCACTAGAGTCAACAATCTAGTTCACATCACTATGTGATTGTAATGAATCCAACACCCATTGGGTTTGATCATATCTCGCTTGCGAGAGAGGTTATTAGTTAATGGTCTGAATCTTTCAGATTCGTGTGTGCTTTAAAAATCTCTATGTCATCTCCTAGATGCAGCTACCACGCGCTATTTGGAACTATTCCAAATAACTGCTCTACTATACGAATCCGGTCTACTACTCAGAGTCATCTAGATTAGTGTCAAAGTTTGCATCGGCGTAACCCTTTACGACGAACTCTTTTACCACCTCCATAATCGAGAAAATTCCTTAGTCCAGTAGTTACTAAGGATAACCTTGACCGATGTCCTGTGATCCATTCCTGGATCATACTTGTACCCCTTGACTAACTCATGGCAAGGCACACTACGGTACACAACATAGCATACTATAGAGCCTACGTCTAAAGCATAGGGGACGACCTTTGTCCTTTCTCTCTCTTCTTCCGTGGTCAGGTCTTGAGTCTTACTCAATACTCACACCTTATAACACAGCCAAGAACTCCTTCTTTGCCGATCTATTTTGAACTCCTTCAAAATCTTGTCACGGTGCGTACTCATTTGAAATTACTATCAAGCGATTTTGATATATCCTTATAGATCTTGATGCTCAATGTTCAAGTAGCTTAATCCAGGTTTTCCATTGAAAAACACTTTTCAAATAACCCTATATGCTTTCCATAAATTCTACATCATTTCCGATCAACAATATGTCAACAACATATACACATCAGAAATGCTATAGTGGTCCCACTCACTTCTTTGGAAATACAAGTTTCTCATAAACTTTGTATAAACCCAAAATCTTTGATCATCTCATCAAAGCGTACATTCCAACTCCGAGATGCTTACTCCAGTCCTTAGAAGGATTGCTGGAGCTTTGCATACTTGTTAGCATCTTTCAGGATTGACAAAACCTTCTGGTTGTATCATATACAACCTTTCCTCAAGAAAATCGTCGAGGAAACAATGTTTTGACATCCTATCTGCAAGATTTCATAAATAATGCAGTAACTGCTAATATAATTCCAACAGACTCTTAGCATTGCTATGAGTGAGAAAGTCTCATCGTAGTCAACTCCTTGAACTTGTCAGAAAACATTATAGCGACAAGTCGAGCTTTCTGAATGGTGACACTTACCATCATTGTCCGTCTTCCTTTTAAAATCCATCTGTACCCAACAGCCTTAGGACCATTAAGTAGTTCTTCCAGAGTCTATACTTTGTTTTCATACATGGATCCTCTCTCGGATTTTATGGCCTCGAGCCATTCATCGGAATTCGGGCCCACCATCGCTTATCCATAGCTCGTAGGTTCATTGTTGTCTAGCAACATGACCTCAAGACAGGATTATGTACCACTCTGAAGTAGTACGCATCCTTGTCAACCTACGAGGTTTGGTAGTGAATTGATCCGAAGTTTCATGATCAATATCATCAGCTTCCACTTCAATTGGTGTAGGCGCCACAGGAACAACTTCCTGTGTCCTGCTACACACTAGTTGAAGTGATGGTTCAATAACCTCATCAAGTCCCCACCATCCTCCCATTCAATTCTTTCGAGAGAAACTTTTCTTCAAGAAAGGACCCGATTCCAGAAACAATCCCTTTTGCTTCCGGATCTGAGACAAGAGGTATACCCAACTGTTTTGGGTGTCCTATGAAGATGCATTTATCCGTTTTGGGTTCGAGCTTATCAGCCTGGAACTTTTCCACATAAGCAACGCATGCCCAAACTTTTAAGAAACGACAGCTTAGGTTTCTCTAAACCATAGTCCATACGGTGTCATCTCAACGGAATTGCGTGGTGCCCTATTTAAAGTGAATGCGGTTGTCTCTAATGCCTAACCCATAAACGATAGTGGTAATTCGATAAGAGACATCATGGTATGCACCATATCCAATAGGGTGCAGGTATGATGTTCGGACACACCATCACACTGTGGTGTTCCAGGCAGTATTAGTTGTGAAACAATTTCCACAATGTCTTAATTATGTACCAAACTCGCAACACAGATATTCATCTCTATGATCATATCATAGACATTTTATCCTCTTGTCACAAAGATCTTCAACTTCACTCTGAAATTATTTTAACCTTTCAATAATTTAGACTTGTATTTCATAAAGTAAATATACTCAACACCAACTCAAATCATTTGTGAAGTAAGAGCATAACGATATTCGCTGCGTGCCTCAGCACTCATTGGACTGCACACATC
Organism: Aegilops speltoides; assembly: GCA_021437245.1. Lineage (NCBI taxonomy): Eukaryota > Viridiplantae > Streptophyta > Magnoliopsida > Poales > Poaceae > Aegilops > Aegilops speltoides. The sequence goes on along the minus strand of CM038144.1, from coordinate 324,300,027 downwards.
AAAATGTATTACTTCCAACAAGTTGCTTTCTTGTTCCATCTTACTGAAAACAAGGCCTTTCAGTCATCTTGACCATGTGGTATGATTTGCATGTCTCAAGTGATTCAAAATCAAGTGAGTCCAAATGATCCATCTGTATGGAGTTTCTTCATGCATATATACCAATAGACATGGTTCGCATGTCTCAATCTTTTCAAAAACGAGTGAGTCCAAAGATCCATCAACATGGAGCTTCTTCATGCGTTTTATACCAATATGACTCAAATGGAAGTGCCACAAGTATGTGGTACTATCATTACTATCTTATATCTTTTGGCATGAACATGTGTATCACTATTCTCGAGATTCAATAAACCATTCATTTTAGGTGCACGACCATTGAAGGTATTATTCAAATAAACAGAGTAACCATTATTCTCCTTAAATGAATAACCATATTGCGATAAACATAATCCAATCATGTCTATGCTCAATGCAAACGCCAAATAACAATTATTTAGGTTTAACACCAATCTCGATAGTAGAGGGAGCATGCGATGGTTGATCACATCAACCTTGGAAACACTTCCAACACATATCGTCATCTCACCTTCAGCTAGCCTCCGTTTATTCCGTAGCTTTTTATTTCGAGTTACTAACACTTAGCAACCGAACCGGTATTTCAATACCCTGGTGCTACTAAGAGTACTAGTAAAGTACACATCATAATGTATATCCAATATACTTCTATCGACCTTGCCAGCCTTCTCATTTACCAAGTATCTAGGGTAGTTCTGCTTCAGTGACTGTTCCCCTTATTTTAGAAGCACCTAGTCTCGGGTTTGGGTTCAACCTTGGGTTTCTTCACTAGAGCAGCAACTGATTTGCCATTCATGAAGTATCCCTTCTTGCCCTTGCCCTTCATAAAACTAGTGGTTTTACCAACCATCAACAATTGATGCTCCTATTTGATTTCTACTTTCGCGGTGTCGCGAATAGCTCAAGGATCATCATATCTATCCCTGATATATTATAGTTCATCACGAAGCTCTAGTATCTTGGTGGCAGTGACTTTGGAGAACCATCACTATCTTATCTGGAAGATCAACTCCCAGCCGATTCAAGCGATTCTAGTACTCAGACAAGCTGAGCACATGCTCAACGATTGAGCTTTTCTCCTTAGTTTGCAGGCTTATGAAACTTGTCAGAGGTCTCATACCTCTTGACGTGGGCACTAGCCTTAAATCCCAATTTCAGTCCTCGGAACATCTCATATGTTCTGCAATGTTTCAAAAACGTCTTTAGTGCCCCAATTCTAAACCATTTAGCATTACGCACCGAACTATCATGTAGTCATCAAAACGTGTATGTCAGATGTTCGCAACATCCACAACCGATGCTCAAGGTTCAGTACACTGAGCGGTGCATTAAGGATATAATCCTTCTGCGCAGCAATGAGGACAATCCTCAGTTTATGGACCCAGTCCGCATAATTGCTACTGTCAACTCTCAACTAAATTTTCTCTAGGATCATATCTAAAACAGTAGAACCAAAACATGAGCTACGACATAATTTGCAAAGACCTTTTGACTATGTTCATGATAATTAAGTTCATCTAATCAAATTATTTAATGAACTCCCACTCAGATAGACATCCCTCTAGTCATCTAAGTGATACATGATCCGAGTCAACTAGGCCGTGTCCGATGATCACGTGAGACGGACTAATCATCATCGGTGAACATCTTCATGTTGATCGTATCTGGTATACGACTCATGTTCGACCTTTCAGTCTCTTGTGTTCCGAGGCCATGTCTATACATGCTAGGCTCGTCAAGTCAACCTAAGTGTTTTGCTTGTGTAAATCTGGCTTACACCCGTTGTATCCGAATGTTAGAATCTATCATACCTGATCATCACGTGGTGCTTCGAAACAACGAACCTTCGCAATGGTGCACAGTTAGTGGGAACACTTTCTTGAAATTTTAGTGAGGGATCATCTTATTTATGCTACCGTCGTTCTAAGCAAATAGGATGTAAAAACATGATAAACATCACATGCAATCAAATAGTGACATGATATGGCCAATATCATTTTGCTCCTTTTGATCTCCATCTTCGGGGCGCCATGATCATCATCGTCACCGGCATGACACCATGATCTCCATCATCATGATCTCCATCATCGTGTCTTCATGAAGTTGTCTCGCCAACTATTACTTCTACTACTATGGCTAATGGTTTAGCAACAAATTAAAGTAATTACATGGCGTTATTCAATGACACGCAGGTCATACAATAAATTAAGACAACTCCTATGGCTCCTGCCGGTTGTCATACTCATCGACATGCAAGTCGTGATTCATATTACAAGAACAAGATCAATCTCATACATCACATATACATCATTCATCACATCCTTTTGGCCATATCACATCACATGGCATATGTTGCAAGAACAAGTTAGACGTCCTCTAATTGTTGTTGCAAGTTTTTACGTGGCTGCTATAGGTTTCTAGCAAGAACGTTTGTTACCTAAGCCAAAATCATAATGTGATATGCCAATTGCTATTTACCCTTCATAAGGACCCTTTTCATCAAATCCGATCCGACTAAAGTGGGAGAGACAAACACCCGCTAGCCACCTTATGCAACTAGTGCATGTCAGTCGGTGGAACCTGTCTCACGTAAGCGTACGTGTAAGGTCGGTCCGGGCCGCTTCATCCCACGATGCCGCCGAATCAATATAAGACTAGTAACGGTAAGTAAATTGACAAAAATCGATGCCCACAACAACTTGTGTTCTCCCCGTGCATAGAAACTACGCATAGACCTAGCTCATGATGCCACTGTTGGGGAAGGTAGCAAAAATTCAAAATTTTCTACGCATCACCAAGATCAATCTATGGAGTAACTAGAAATGAGAGAGAGGGGAGTGCATCTTCACACCCTTGAAGATCGTGATGCGGAAGCGTTACAAGAACGCGGATGAAGGAGTCGTACTCATAGCGATTCAGATCGCGGTTGATTTTGATCTAAGCGCCGAACAACGGCGCCTCCGCGTTCAACGCACATACAGCCCGGGACGTCTCCTCCTTCTTGATCTAGCAAGGGGAGAGGAGAAGTTGAGGGAGAGCTCCGGCAGCACGACGGCGTGGTGGTGGAGCTTGCAGTTCTCCGGCAGGGCTTCGCCAAGCAGTACTACGGAGGAGGAGGTGTTGGGGAGGGAGAGGGCTGCGCCAGGGGAAGGGGTGAAGCTCCCATGCGCCTCCCCACTATATATAGGTGTGGAGGGGGCTGGTTTATTGCCATCCAAGTCCATTGGGGCGTTGGCAAAGGTGGGAGGAAAGGAATCCAATCATTTCCTTCCCCACCGATTGTTATTCCCCCCTTTTTAGGGATCTTGATCTTATCCCTTCGGGATACGATCTTATTCCTTCTAAGTGGGGATCTTGGTGCGCCTTGACCAGGGGTGTGGGGCCTTGCCCCCACTACCCATGTTCATGTGGGTCCCCCCATGCAGGTGGGCCCCACTCTGGAACCTTCTAGAACCTTCTCGGTATAATACCGAAAAATCCCGAACATTTTTCGGTGGCCAAAATAGGACTTCCCATATAAAAATCTTTGATCTTATTCCTTCTAAGTGGGGATCTTGGTGCGCCTTGACCAGGGGTGTGGGGCCTTGCCCCCACTACCCACGTTCATGTGGGTCCCCCCATGCAGGTGGCCCCCACTCTGGAACCTTCTAGAACCTTCTCGGTATAATACCGAAAAATCCCGAACATTTTTCGGTGGCCAAAATAGGACTTCCCATATAAAAATCTTTACCTCCGGACCATTCCAGAACTCCTCATGACATTCGGGATCTCATCCGGGACTCCGAACAACATTCAGTAACTACACACTAATTCCCATAACAACTCTAGCGTCAGCGAACCTTAAGTGTGTAGACCCTACGGGTTCGGGAATCTTGCAGACATGACCGAGACAGCTCTCTGGCCGATAACCAACAGCAGGATATGGATACCCATGTTGGCTCCCACATGTTCCATGATGATCTCATCGGATGAACCACGATGTCAAGGATTCAAGGAATCCCGTATACAATTCCCTTTGTCAATCGGTACGTTACTTGCCCGAGATTCGATCGTCGGTATCCCAATACCTCGTTCAATATCGTTACCGGCAAGTCACTTTACTCGTTTTGTAATGCATAATCCCGTGACTAACTACTTAGTCACATTGAGCTCATTATGATGATGCATTACTGAGTGGGCCCAGAGATACCTCTCCGTCAGATGGAGTGACAAATCCCAGTCTCGATTCATGCCAACCCAATAGACACTTTCGGAGATACCTGTAGTGTACCTTTATAGCCACCCAGTTACGTTGTGATATTTGGTACACCCAAAGCATTCCTACGGTATCCGGGAGTTACACAATCTGATGGTCTAAGGAAATGATACTTGACATTAGAAAAACTTTTAACAAACGAACCACACGATCTTGTGCTATGCTTAGGATTGGGTCTTGTCCATCACATCATTCTCCTAATGATGTGATCCCGTTATCAATGACATCCAATGTCCATGGTCAAGAAACCATGACCATCTGTTGATCAACGAGCTAGTCAACTAGAGGCTAACTAGGGACATGTTGTGGTCTATGTATTCACACATGTATTACGGTTTCCCGTTAATACAATTATAGCATGAACAATAGACAATTATCATGAACAAGGAAATATAATAATAACCATTTTATTATTGCCTCTAGGGCATATTTCCAACACTTTGATGTGTCGCGTCAACTCGTACAAGACCGAGAAGTTTGATTACTACAACGCCCTCTCCCTCGCGGACTGAGCTCCGGTGCCTTAACTGCACCTGCCTTTGGCTGCATGATAGGTGGGCCAACCACCTGTTGGGCCCACCTATCATAGATGCAAAGGCAAGAGCACTAAGTCAATGAAGCTGCGTCCCTCCCTCGCGCATGAGCATGGTGGCTGGCAGGACTTGTAGAAGCTTTTGCTACACGCTATCCCTCGCGCATGAGGTGGACGGACATGCAGCAGTGGATTCGATACTGTAGAAGTAGGAGTACATCATTGTTCATCTTCTCGAAGAGGCGAAGAGCCAAGCACAACCCAAACATGGCAGTTGCGAATGCTCGCGTGGTGCGGTGCCTTGGAGCACGCATATAGCCAGGCTCTTGCATGAGACAAAATTGCTATTTGAGCCCACTATTGTAGTACCAAGATTGCTAGTATAGCCACAGAACCGAAGGAGTATCTGCCTTTCTAGAGATTTCAACAAGTGACTAGACTACACCCCGTGCAGTACTCCCTCACTTCCGGTTTATAGGCCTCAAATCTCAAATCTCATCAACCAAGGCATTTTGCAATTGGATGAATGTATCTCGTACTTCACAAAACTACCCTAATTAAACTCATGCATTAATTTCATAGTTCTCTCGTTTTCCTCTCTGCCTTGGTCGCGGTGCACAATATTGAGCACTCCTATATGACTAGACGCTCTATTTACTTGCGGGACATCAAAGCATCCGGGCCCGCGTGCCATCCACCAAATCACAAATGAGGTGCTACAATGAGACTCACGGTCACCCGGTGTGGCCGTCATGACCCGTCATATCACAAAACCCACACCTTTACCAAAGACCGTAAAGTGGCCTCAAGTAGGATCGGGCAAAGCAACCATCATTTCACCGGAATGCTCGTTGAAGCCCTTTCTCCCTTTCTTGAAGAAAACCTCACTCCAGGCTACTCACTTCTACCATTTTTCTTCTGTACCGACGAAGGAAAGGTGGGCGAATCAGTGATGCTTCTATATTGTCATTCCAAGAATCTTCTTTTTGCGAAGCACCGACTGATTCTCACAACCTATTCTTTTCCCGTTTTTATTGCGATTGTGGTTTCCTTTCGATTGCTTTTTGTTTGTTAGTTCATTGATGGATCCTGGAGCACTAGGCAAAGAGTTGCCGGCGGACAACCCGCTAGAGACAGCGATCTCCAGGAAGCGAGCACCGACCAACGAGTTGACCATGTTGGCGGGCCAACCCATGGAGATGAAGAACTCCAAGAAACAAGCACTGGCCAAAGAGTTGACAATGTTGGCGGACGAACTCCTCAAAGAAAGTTGGAAGAACAGCAAGGGCCCCACCGTGCCTACCCCAGAAACTCTGATGGCCACCTATGCAAGGGTCAAGGCCGAGTTTGAGGAGATAGTCGCCGTTGAGAAGCAGTATTCCCCTGGCAAGGTGATGGCCCCCATCGAGGACGAGGAGATGGCCCCCGGAGGGATGGGATCCCCCGGTGAGCTGCACAAGGTAAAAAATAATGGCATATTACCATAGTTGTGGTTTTTGATTATTTGCAATGTGCTTGCTAATATGTTAGGGTTGTGCAGGTGCCGGTGGACGTCCTTGATGATTCCAATGTCGTGGCCCGTCCTGTGGACAACGCCCCAAAGATCGTTTTCAATGTCGCGGTCCATCTTGTTGGCATCACCCCGGAGATCGATTCCGATGCCGCTGTCCATCCTGTGGACATCACCCCAGAGATCGATTCCGATGTTGCGATTAGTCCTGTGGACATCGCCCCAGAGATCGATTCCAATGCCGCTGTCCGTGCTGTGGTCATTGCCCGAGTGATCGATGACAAGAAATAGTTGGTCGCGCTAATCCTTCAGGGTAGTTTGCATTGCCTTGTGTTTAATTACCAGAATGATGCGTGTTATCAAACCATCTTAGGGCTAGTGCACTATCTTGTGTGGGCATTACTTGCTACTTTTATTTGATAGTGAATCATGTGAACCCTCTTCGAGTTATGGAAACAGATGTATCGTCACCAGCTTTTGATGTAATATATGGCATGCTTAGATGTAAGTCTGAACTGTTTATCATATCAGCAGGGCTTGTTTGATGATTCTTGGTGTTAGTAGGCTAGCTAATATGTGAGCTATAGGACTTGCAAAACACTCACCGAAGAGAAACGTTGGGGCTGAGGAGCTCGTGGTACGCTTATACTTATCCATCGTCAACCGGCCAATAGCCCAAGCTCCTAAAATTGTAGGCTTAGTCGACATGGATACATTCAGGCCTCATTTGGTTCAAAGGGTAGGAAAATCGTAGCAAAAGTACAGAGATGTACAACACAAAATCATAGCAGTACAGAGACGTACTCCCTCCGTTCCAAAATAGATGACCTATAGGCGGGCTAGTTTGGCCTAGTGCTTTTTTTAAGGATAGCCTAGTGGGTTTCAGTGATATGACGTGGTACAGTGCCGTCCAGTCTTCGTGTGTGGTAGCAGTATTGCCGGTATAGTAAGTTTTCTTGAAGAAGCAGAATTCAATGAATTCATAATGGTTCCTTCGTTCGACCAACTTAAAGTGGGAAAGGTTGGGCTTGCGATACGACCAGGGTAGACCAGGATAATTTTGTGCATGGCAGGTGTACCTGGATGGTCGATGTCCCACATGTCGGCGAATGAAAGTATTCTTTCTGATATAGAGGACGAGCAACGAGTATTCATTGTTTATTTTTGATGAAAGCTATTGTCTCCACTGTTATGACGGAGGAGTGTGAAACACGGTAGCCCAGCGAACTTGGCATGTGCACCAGTCCCTCCTTCCTCATGTAATACTACCATACTGTTGACTATAAGGTTGGCTATAAGGTTACAACTTTTTCTCACTTTCTCTCTATCTATTTCCTCTCAAATGTTTTTACCTTTATTTTTTTAGACACAATTTTTTTATGCCTCTTTTTTTAGAATTATTTTTATACCTAGGAGCACGTGTAGAGACGGGCTCTTGCAGAGCCCACTCCATGACTTTCTCAATGCCTCTCTGTCCTCCAATAAGCGGGCTTATAGCCCAGTATTTTACTGGTACTACTTGCTATGCATGCATGCGGCGGGCAGCTAGCGTCTGAGGGGTCAGGGCGGTCAGAGCGGGCTTGGAAGCGGTCCGGACTCCAGCATGGCCCACCTCACATTATCACCATATATTTCTTGGAGTCCGTGCGCGGTGGCCGGGCGATCTCTTCTCCCTCCCCCGTCTCTCTCTTCTCAGCCACGCCCGCCGAGCGATTAGATTTCGGCTATCGACGATTTATTCAATTGCAGCCCCACATGTCAGTGAAACTGCAAGACAACGCGTGTCCCCTCTGGTGAGCGGCGTGCGAGATGGACTGTCGGGGGTGCAACGCGTATGAGTCATAAGTGTGCTGCGTTTTCCTTTAGAACTTGCAAAGCATAACATTTTCGCGTGATCGATGGATAGAAATCCAGAACAAAATGACGAGGGCGGTGCTTTCCCGCTCGTTAGGCGGGCTAGTTTGAGTGATATGACGTGCTACAGTGCCGTCCACCTGCTCCATTTTTATGTAAGCAAGAGTTTACACTCTTACGTGGGAGGAGTGCGAAACACCGCTGATTTTGATCGAGGGATAACTGTTCCCAGCCGAATAATGGAGCACTATTAGCGATTATAGCATGATAGTTAGGGCATCTCTAGTGCTGGCCCACAAATTTATACCGGCATCTGTCCGAGGACACTGATGGATGCCGTCCGATGCTACCTGCATACCTTTCAAGAACTATATGAACTAACCGGATGAAATTCATGCAAACAAAGCAAATTTCAAATTAACCGGATGAAATTCATTACATTTCAAAAACTTTTCCTACAAACTAGATGAAATTCATAACATATTTAGCACAAACCGTACTAAAACCTACTGTAAACCTAATCTAAACGATCGTCGGAGCCCGACCACCATGTCCGACCATGAACCCGAGAAAGCCGGCCATTGCCTTTGCCTCCTCCTCATCCGCCTCGATAACCATTTCCTCCGGAGCACAAGCTTCTGAAGATTTCCACCTCCACGTCGGCCGCCGATGTTTACCCCACCAAGCTTGGCGTCGACTGAGTGGACCAGCGATGGCCTTCTTGGTACCTGAGCGGCGACAACCTACCGTGTACTACTCTTCCTCACTGTCGGCTGCGCCCGCGCACGCACACCGGCTTCGTGGTCGTGGCGGCGGAGGGCGGCTGGGGGGGGGGGTGCCGGCGATCTCCTTTGTTTGCTCCTGTGATAGTACGTCGAAGAGAGCTTTGGAGCGGGCCCGAAGCGGAGCTGCCGATGTCCCTCGTCTGCTCCTGTGACAGTATGTCCAAGAGAGCTTCGGAGCGCCAGGAGGCCATGGTTGGAGTGGTGCCAACGGAAGGAAGGGACCAGAGGAGAATGAGTATGGGTCTTTGGCTATGGCTGGGAGCTGGGGCTCAAGTTAATATAGTGGGCGAATGGCAATGAGCCGCGGCAGATGGATGGACGCCTGGCGCCAAAGTAGGTTCATCGGGCGTGAATGCGGACGCTGCTTCAGTGACTGAACTGCAGGTGCGTTGGGTTACTGACATGTGGGCCCAACGGGCATCTGGCCCGCATGTCGCTGACACCTAACTCGCACTCAGTAGTTGAATCCGTGAATGTGGCATTGACGCTCGAGAGACGATGACCGCTTTCAGCGGAAGCGCGCTAGCGGCGGAAGGGTTTTGATGAGGCTGGGCGGTCGACGGCGGGCGTGGTGGTAAAGTGTGAACTCATGGATGACGAGCCTTTGAAGAATATGCGAGACGTATTGACAACCAGGCGTCCATGTAACCACTCTTGTCGCCAGCTAGCCTTCGACGACCACCATTAGACACCACAACCATGCATAACTTACAAATAATGGACAAATCGATCAGATTCACACTCGTGTGCTGTGGCACTAAGACCGGTCACTCACGATAGTACATACTCCGTACCATAGTACCCTCTCTAGCTAGGCTATTTTGTAGATTGTCATCTTGATGGACGATATACATGAGCAAGGCGCTCCGAGTATGACCGTTGGTGTTGAGCCAGGTGAATACATGCTCGGCGTTCGCGTAGGCCTCCATCAAACGTCTAAACAGTAATGTCAGGCACGGCCGGGGCGCGCAGGTGATGGGCTCGCCGTTTGCATTGCACCATGAGCAGGACTTTGATTGAGAGGGCGACGTGCATGCATTAGCATGCTTTGACAGCATGAGCGTGAGTGTATGACACAAAGTATTTCATTTTCATTTGGCTGACGAGTGTGCGTTGAAGCGACAAGTCCGTGGTTTGATTCCCCACATACACATATTTTTGGGTTTTATTTCTTTCTCCACTGACAGGTAGGCCTGCGTAGATAGATAAAGAACACGGGCTGATGAGGCGCATGCGGACTGTTTGACTGGTCAACCAAACAAATACGAAGCTATACGCTGAGCCAGTGACCGTATAATCACCATATCTCGTATACAATGATCAAAGTGAGCTATCAAGACAAGTTCGATGACCGCCAATGCATTTTTCTCAGTAATAAATGACTAGGATTGAAGCGGAATCCAAATTTCCTTTGTCTTCTGTCCTTGAGCTCTTGACAAACCAATGCACTATACGGTTGTCCGGCCACTCCACCCCAGAGCTCTCACCAAGCATCGTTCATGCCACTGCGCCGCACACTAACCGGTAAGGAAGCGATGGCATCCCACCTCGCCGCCCATGACCGCACACAAAATGGTAGGGAAGCAATGGCATCCCACCGTGCCGAGTTCATCGCCGCTTGCGACCTCACACCTATGTGGGAGGAATTTGAAGCTGCCAAGGCCAAATGGGCGGTAGAGCAAGAGGCGGCCAAAGCCGCACAGAGGGAGCGGAAAAGTCAGAAAGCACTCAAGAAAAGAGAGGCCCACCGCCGCAAGAAAGAAGAGGACGCACGCGCTGCTGTGGAGAGGTCAGCGGAGATCCAAGCACGGTGGGGTGTCGCCGACAAAGCCGGGAAGGAGAATGACGACGTCTGGCCAGCATGTGAGAAGTAGTAGTACTAGTAGTTAGTGTGTGTGTGTGTGTCTGTGTTTGAGTACGAGCATGTACCAGTACTACTAGTGACTACTGTAGTTTTAAGAGCAAATTACCAGTACATTAGCCTAGACTCAATGGAAAAATTCCTATCCTATGCATCAAATGGCATCTCTTTCTCTATAGGAATTGAGATGCATGTCATCTCACTTCCTATGATTTTCATATTCCTATAAAATTCCTATCCTATGAACGAAAGGAGGCCTTTGTTGGAGTAACTACTGTAGCTAACAGTACTGCTGGTACAGTAGTTTTCTTCAAGAAGCGGAATTCAATGAAGTCATGGTGGTTCCTTCGTCTGAGCAATTTCAAAGTGGGAAAGGTTGGGCCTGTGATTTGACAGCTCATTAGTCATTATTACTGCGGCGCGACGACCGGGGTGAATCTCCCTTGGAGTTCTGCGTGCATGGCAAGTGGACCAGGATGGTCGACGTCCCACATGTTGGCGAACGGAAGTATTCTTTTCGATATCGAGGAGCAAGGAAACTGCCTGGTATAGTATCACTGCTGATTGGTTCTAAAAAAATAGTATCACAACTGATTTATATTTATTTTTTATTTTTGATGAATGCTAGCGTTTCAACTCTTACCATGAAGAGTGCCAAACACGGCACATGCTGGATGTCCCACACGTCAGCGAAAGGAATGGGACATGAACAGCATGGTAGAGCCCAACGTAAAAAAACAGCATGGTAGAGCATCTCCACTTCTTCCACTTCTGGGTTGGAGACCACATGTAGTAGTACTAGTGGTATGAACGATACAAAGTGCGACCTGGAGAGAAAGACACGTCTAGTTGGAAGGTCTCGGGGCATAAACGTAAACAAATATAAAAGCTAATATGTGCCTCCAACTAATATAGTAGTAGTAGAGTACTTAGACACGTACTCCATAACATCGCCGTGCACTGCACGTACAACATTTAGTGGTACTCCCTCCGTTCCAAATTACTCGTCGTGGTTTTAGTTTAAATTTGAACTAAAACCACGATGAGTAATTTGGAACGGAGGGAGTACGTAGTAAGACAAATGCCGCCCAAGAGTTCCCTTCTCGACCCACTTTTGGGTGTTTGGTAAAGTGTATGGAGGGTGCATGAGTCCACACTAGTTTAGCACAAATACACTAGAAGCATGCATGAAAGAGCATGCATGAAGAGGTAAAAACTATGCTGAGATGAGAAGGTAACCAAACACACCCTATATGCCACACATGTTCATACCATTTGTGCCTTTCTACTTCACTTACTGCACTACATTACTCAGGTTCGTACGTCCACTCCTGGGTACATGTCCGTCTCGTAGTTCTAGTCCCATGTGTTCTTCATATAGATGGAATGATCCTTGCATGGCATGTGCACCTTCATGCTACATGTCTCGCGCGTTGGGGAAAGGATGAACAAAGCTCACGTAAAAAATAGAGTGGAAGAACATAGATTCCCGACGACCGAGAAGGAGTAAGGAACCTTGTGGTGGAGCGTCTGCACTCATAATATTTTATATTATTCAGCGACATAAAATCAACCAATCATCTCCACACTGGACTGGAAGAGTACGAAACACGGCAACCCAATGTAGTTACATCATACTAGTACATGGCTAACCCACACTATCATCATATTTCTTAGCTTCCATGCGACACCTATCTCTAGTAACCCAGCAGCCCATATCGCTTCTCCCTCCTCGTCTCTCTCAAAGTGCGGAGGGATGGCGTTTTTGCCGTCTATTGAGGTCAGTTAACTCATCACATGTTAGCGACATGCCAAGAGCATTCTAAAAAAAATTCCTTTCATGTTCCGTTTTTGAAAAGAAAAAAAATCCTTTCACGTACGAATTTGACTGTATGCTTTGAGCAACTTGCATGTCCTATACTGCTCCTGTTTGGATACTCTAATTTAGCTAGAGGTTAGACTAACTCATGACTAACCCTGAACTAATTGTTGCCAAAGAGGTGTTTGGGTGACGGGGTTAGATTGAGAATAAATGCACTTGATGGAGAGAGAAAAGTGATTTTTCAGTGGTCCCAATGAGAAGTATCTCCAGTTAGCACCTCTTGGGTGGGATAGTTTTTTTGGTGGGTTCGGTGCAACTTGCTCCAATTTAAACCCTCATGCTTGGATACTTTAGGTCTATTTGAGCCCCAACTAACTCAAACTAACTCAAACCCATGGATCCAAACAGGGCCTATGGCCAGCCTCGAGGCGGAGCAGTCGCGTGCACCGGGAAGCGGCGCTCTCTCGTCCGTCACGCCGCTTCAAAGCCAGCGCCAGTGAGACATCGCCTCCGCTCTGGCCGGGCATTAATGCGGCATTGACGCTCCAGGGCGACGCTGACCGTTTCATGCGGGAAGCGCGCGCTGGCAAGGGAGTATAGGTTTTGAACCGTTTCAGGTGTAGTACTGGTAGTTTGCAAAACTACTCAATTATTGCACTCAGTTTCCTAAGAAATTGTGGTAAAAAACCTTACTCCACATCCCGCTTCCTTCTCCTTGCTCTTCCACCGCCCGCGCACGTCTGCGGGAAGCGACCGGTCAGCCCTTATATAGGAGTGCTAGCACAAAAAGATGCATGCATGACCACTAAAATTTCCAGATTAAAGCGCCGCTCCGGCGGGAGTATGGCGTATGTTGTTACCTTCGGCCGGGCCATGGCTACCCGGCGATGGCAACCAGAGAAGAGGCGGCGGGAGGGGAATGAATGCAACTACTGTTTGGGTTTGCCGTCCGGCTTAAATAAATGAGCAGCATCACGTGTACCCGCGGGTGCACAAATTGTATCATACGTGTCTGCTTAAGTGGGCGTCACGTAACTGGTGTGTGTGTGTGTGTGTGTGTGTGTGTGTGTGTGTGTGTGTGTGTGTGTGTGTGTGTGTGTGTGTGTGTGTGTGTGAGATTCTGAGAGACAGAGTGCGTGTGTGCGACTCTACTCTTCGGACATGTACTCAACCTTTTGCATCGGGATATAAGTATAATGGTATTTACTTTAGCTAGTGATTTACGTGGCCATGTTAACATGGTTGTGTAAAAAATGTCACTTCCTGCTCGTGATTTGCTTTATATAATTACAAGCAAGATGCTCGTGCATTGCACGGAACATCAATATGCATTTTTTTACAAAACATCTGTTGTGATTGACCCATGCAGGAGTAATCCCATGTGTAAAAACTAATGATATCTCGAGAATTTTATCGAAAAACTGACATCTCAAGAATGTCATCGAAAAAATGAGAGATGAGAGATAAGGTGAGGAGGAGTGGAGCGTGGTGGTGACTAGTGGTCGGAATGGGCGGAGGCATGGGGATGGACGGTGCCGGCAGGCGGCAGCGGCCACCATGCTAGATTGTTCCAGAGACTTCCTTTTTTAATTGCTCAGCAATGAGGTTGTGGGAGATAAGGATGTGGAGAGAGGTGCGGGTATCTTTTGTAAAATTATCATAGTTTTATTTCTATCCGTCAGATATAGATCAGACAGTCTATATTACAAGATGGCAGGCACACCATCATTGCCTACTCAGTTTTTTATAAGGGTACAAATGATAAGTTTGCTAACTACTAAAGTAAAGTGGAATTTGTCCATGTTATACAAGTAAATTAAGGTGATTGTTTATCATACGGGTAAGGTTGGATGAAGGGTGGTAGGAACAAATGCTCCGCCTAGAGCATATGTGTGTGAGATGGAGTCTTAGTGTGTGTGTGGGTGTCTGTGTGTGTGTGTGTGTGTTAGGGAGAGAGAGATATGGAGTCTTAGTGTGTGTGTGTGTGTGTGATGGAGTCTTTGTGTGTGTGTGGATGGGTGAGTGGGTGCGTGCGTGGGTGTGTGTGTGGGTGCGTACGTGTGTGTGTGTGTGTGTGTGTGTGTGTGTGTGTGTTTGTGTTCGTGTGTGTGGTGTGTGTGTGTGTGTGTCACGGGGTCCTCGATGGCGGATGTAATTTAAGTGTGCATGGCTTCATCATAGAGAGGTGATGTGTATGGCAGAGGCCACCAACGATGGGGTGCGAGAGAGAAAATGCCCATAGAGAGGGAAGAGAAGGTGTGTGCGCGTGAGAGGATTCGACATCGAGAGAACGTGTCTGTTCGAGAGACACCGAGGAAGACTACTATATATCAATGGTGCATGTAGGAGGGAATTAAAAGAAGGGATGGTCTTATTTGTTTCGTGGATATAGGGGAAGAGTGAGAGGGGGGGGGGGGTAGCTAGAAGGAGATTGTTAAGTGTGAGTGTGTGTTTTACCCATCCAGGCGGAAGCTATGTGCACACAAGAAGAGAACGATTCGATGTGGCGTTAGGGTTGAGGGTAATTAACTACGTATGGAGACATAGAGACCTTGAACGTGCATGTGTGAGAGGTATACATGTATACGTGGGTTGTGTGTGTGCGCGCGCGTGCATGATCAAGATAAAAGAAAGAAGACATAAGTCATAAGATCAACGACATGGGAGAGACGGATTGCTATGACAATATGCATGCATGTGAGAATGCAGGAAAGAAGGCCCGACAATTAAGCATGTGTTTTTGTCTTTAAGAGATAGTGGCGTGGGCTGGAGCATGCACCTATGGTGAGCAGAGGGAGTGAGGCACAACGATTGTGCAAAAGAGATCAACCTATAAATGCATATGTATGGAGAGACATATATAGTGTGGGTGATAGGAAGCAAGACTGCGTGCGAGAATGAAATGTTGACGGAGAAACTACAGATAGATACAGAGATGGAGATGCTAGCTAGAGGGACATCCGCTATTTTGCGTGTTGGAGATGACCGCCGGGTGGTTCAGAGGGTGAAGTTATGTGTGTGTGAGAGAAAGATAAAAAGAGGGCACTTGACTGCATGTAGAGAGAAACATATATAGTGTGCGTGATAGGAAGCAAGAGTGAGGGCGAGAAAGAAGGTTGATGGAGAAACAGATAAATAGAAAGATAAAGATGCTAGCTTGTGTGCATTAGAGATAGGAGTCGAGTGGATCAGAAGGCTGAGTTATGTGTGTGGGTGTGAGAGAGATAGAGAGAGGGTGCATGTGAGTCACATACAAACAAATATTAGAGATAAATGAGATCCCGAGAGACGGAGTTTTGTGTCTGCGAGAGAGAAAGATATTTCACAACGAGAGTGATAGCTAGAGAAACATATGAGGGAACGCAAGATATCTCTAGGGAGAGAGAGTGTATGTGAGTGACATAAAAGAGAACATTGGAGAAATATGAGACCCTGGGAGACAGAGTTTGTGTTTGTGTGTGAGAAAGAGATATTTACGAGGAAGAGTCGTAGGTTCTCATACCTAAGGAGCGAAAGACATCTCTGTATGAGGGGTGTGCGAATGGCACATAGGGGAATAGTAGAGAGAAATGAGACCCCGGGAGACAAAGTTTTGTGTTTGTGTGAGAGAAAGAGATTCCACATGGAGAATCATAGTTAGAGACACATAGCAGGGAGCGAGATATACTTTGAGAGAAATAGAGTGATGAAGGTCGAGGGAGAGTGAGGGAGTCCTGGACTAGGGGGTGTCCGGACAGCCGGACTATCAATATCCGCCGGACTCCCAGACTACGAAGATAGAAGATTGAAGACTCCGGCTCGTGTCCGGAAGGTACTTTCCTTGGCGTGGAAGGCAAGCTTGGCAATACGGATATGTAGATCTCCTACCATTGTAACCGACTCTGTGTAACCCTAGCCTCTCCGGTGTCTATATAAATCGGAGGGCCTTAGTCCGTAGGACACAACATTACATCTCAACAATCATACCATAGGCTAGCTTCTAGGGTTTAGCCTCCTTGATCTCGTGGTAGATCTACTCTTGTACTACCCATATCATCAATATTAATCAAGCAGGACGTAGGGTATTACCTCCATCGAGAGGGCTTGAACACGGTAAAACCTTGTGTCCCTCGTCTCCTGTTACCATCCGCCTAGACGCACAGTCGGGACCCCTACCCGAGATCCGCCGGTTTTGACACCGACATTGGTGCTTTCATTGAGAGTTCCTCCGTGTCGCCCCGATAGGCCCGATGGCATCTTCAACCATCAACGCTGTCCGGTGAGACTTTTCTCCCGGACAGATCTTCATATTCGGCGGCTTTGCATGCGGGCCAATTCTCTTGGCCATCTGAGCAGATCGAAGCTACGCCCGCCGCCGTCGTCGATTCGAAGCTTGAACTTCACGGCCGATGACCGCGGGGACTTGATCTTGACGGACTCGAGCCACAGCCAAGCGCCGCCTTGCGGACGATGGGCATGATCTAGCTCTGCCGCGGACAATGCTTTGGTGGCGCTTTTCGAATCCGCTCGGCTATAGGCCCGGGCCGATTGCCATGACGAGGGCGGTGGATAGACGCCACCACAGGGGCTTCAACATCCACGGCGATGGAGCCAATACCGATCTTGTCCCTGCGAACTTCGTGATCCCGAGGCACCGGACTCCTCGCCGGACTCCGAGCCTCCCGCGCCCTTGCTAATTAAACCAGATTGGGCGCCGGTTATGGAATTCACCGTCGCGGACATCTTTCAGCACTCGCCTTTTGGCGATATCCTGAATTCTCTGAAGCATCTCTCGCTATCAGGAGAATCCTGGCCGGACTATGGCCAGGACGGTTGGAGTTCGGACGACGAAGAAATTCAGAGCCCACCCACCACCCACTTTGTAGCCACTGTTGAGGATCTAACCGACATGCTAGACTACGACTCCGATGACATCGACGCTATGGATGATGATGCCAGAGACGAACAGGACCCAGCGCCCACGGGACACTGGAAGGCCACCTCGTCATATGACGTCTATATGGTGGATACCCCAAAAGAAGGGGATGGCGAAAAAGCAGCGGAGGAAGATTCTCTAAAGAAGCAACCGAAACGCCGGCGTCAGCGGCGCCGCTCTAAATCCCGCCACAACAAGAATGGAGATTCCGCACGGAGACAATAACACTCGGAGAGTGCCGAAGACGATCCCCTCTGCAAGACTCAAAGACAGAGGACGCAGAAGCAAGCCCCGCGACAGGCGGCGATTTAAGGGGTTGAGGATGATAACTATATGCCTCCCTCCGAAGACGGCGAGCCTCAATGATGATGAATTCGCCATACCCGAGGATCCCGTCGAACAAGAGCGCTTCAGCGCAGCTCATAGCCACGGCAAACAGCCTAAAGAAAAAGCAGCAACAGCTCCAAGCTGATCAAGATCTGCTAGCCGATCGATGGACCGAGGTCCTCGCGGCTGAAGAGTATAAACTCGAACTCCCCTCCAAAAGTTACCCAAGACGCAAGCTGCTCCCCCGATTAGAGGAGGAAGCATACATACCTTTATCACCAGCGCACGACATGGCTGACCGACCACCCCGTGGTCGCAGAGAGGCATTCAGGCCCCCAGCCAAAACCGTACCCCGACATCGATCCAAGAGTACAAAGCCAAAAGGGAACGCGCCGGACTTGCGAGACATCTTGGAGGACAAAGCAAGACAATCCAGATCCATCTATGGATCACGTGGCGCGCCTCGACCCACGCGAATACCATCGCGCGGACATAACGCCGCCGGGCCGAACATAATAGACAGCGCCCCTCGAGCTGCGTCGCGATATTGCTCAATACAGGCGCCAAGACACCCGTTATGCTTCATCGATGAAGTAATGGATCATCAGATCCCCGAAGGGTTCAAACCCGTGAATATCGAATCTTATGATGGTACAACAGACCCCGCGGTGTGGATCGAAGATTATCTTCTCCACATCCATATGGCCCGCGGCGACGATCTCCACGCCATCAAATATCTCCCACTCAAGCTTAAAGGACCAGCTCGGCATTGGCTCAATAGCCTGCCCCCAGAGTCGATTGGGTGTTGGGAAGACTTGGAGGCCGCGTTCCTTGATAACTTTCAAGGTACATACGTGCGACCACCAGACGCCGATGACCTAAGCCACATTATTCAGCAGCTGCATTTAATCGCCGGACAATTACGGACACGGTTCTTGACGAAGAAAAATCAAATCGTCGACTGTCCGGATGCGGAGGCCCTTGCAGCCTTCAAACATAACATCCGGGACGAATGGCTAGCCCGGCACCTGGGGCAGGAGAAGCCAAAATCAATGGCAGCCCTCACATCGTTAATGACCCGCTTTTGCGCGGGAGAGGACAGCTGGCTAGCCCGCAGCAACAATCTCCGCAAAAATTCTGGCAATCCGGACACTAAGGACAATCACGGTAGGTCACGTCGAATAAAAAACAAACGCCGCATTAACGGCGACGACAAAGAGGATACGACAGTCAATGCTGGATTCCGAGGCTCCAAACCCAGTCAACGGAAAAAGCCATTTAAAAGAACAACTCCGGGCCCGTCCAATCTGGATGAATACTCGACCGCCATGCGGATACATGGCACCCCGAAAAGCCGCCTAATCACACCAATAGAGATTGTTGGGTGTTCAAGTAGGCTGGCAAGTTAATTGCGAACACAATGACAAGGGGCTAAATAGCGACGACGAGGAAGAGACCCGACCGCCAACAACAGGGATGAAGGGTTTCCCCACAAGTGCGGACGGTGAATATGATTTACGCGACCCATATACCCAAGAGGGAGAGGAAGCGCGCACTACGGGACGTCTATGCGATGGAGCTAGTCGCCCCGAAGTTCAACCCATGGTCCTCCTGTCCGATCACTTTTGATCGACGAGACCATCCGACCAGCATACGCCATGGCGGATTCGCCGC
The DNA here is from genome assembly GCA_021437245.1 of Aegilops speltoides. NCBI lineage: Eukaryota > Viridiplantae > Streptophyta > Magnoliopsida > Poales > Poaceae > Aegilops > Aegilops speltoides. Next base: position 324,280,414 of record CM038144.1, on the reverse strand, counting down.
ATTGGTCTTAGACCCAATCGTTGATGGATTTCACCTCACAAGAGTCCTGATGGATGGCGGCAGCAGCCTGAACCTGCTTTATCAGGACACAGTGCGCAAAATGGGCATAGACCCATGCAGGATCAAACCTACTAAGACAACCTTTAAAGGTGTCATCCGTGAGTGGAAGCCAATCATGACAGCTCTCGGTCACACCGAAGTGGTCTTCGGATCCCGGATAATTTTCGAGCGAAGAGTTAATCTTGATATAGTCCCGCTCCGTGGCGGCTATCATGCCTGCTTTCGGACGAACGCTGCTCGCCAAATTCAACGCGTGCCGCATTATGCATACCTAAAACTCAAGATGCGGGCCCTCGTGGAGTCATTACGGTCAATGGGAATACGGAACGCTCCTCCGAACGGAGGAACATACAACGGCTCTCGGCGAAATGCGAGCAGCCTTTTACGGCAATTCTCTAGTCCGGCAATTAAAAAGCCGGATACATTAAAGCGCGCCCGGAGCAACACCACCCAAGACCACCTGGCGCGATCAGAGCATGCGTAGCAATGCGGCCCCAACCCCCGCCCGCGCATGATCACTAGAATAACACTCCGCGTACATCATTACGCTTTGGAGATACCATGGGCGCAGGGGAGGGGCTTAACCACAAGGACCAAAAAGTGCGGCTCGACCACACCATGGGCTCATGCAAGCGCCCCCATTGGTTTTATTTTTTATCTTTTCTTCTTTTTGCATATACAGGACTCCACTAAACAGAAGCCCTGTCCGACGGCGAACTTGCCGAACTCACGATGCAACAGTCAGGGATCAAAGAAGGCTGCGACGAACAATCAAGTGGTCTCCATTACGAGCATTACATTACATACACCAAGTCTGCAGCTTATCCCTGGAGGGGGACATGTTAATTTAGTCCAAATCCCTCGCTTACCGCACTATTTGTATCAATCCGCTTTATTAGCAGGCCTTCTTTCATAAATAACGCATCACTTCCTTTTTGCAAGTATATTACCTTTTCATTGCAAGTGCGTTATCTTTTACAAATGTTCATTATATGACATCTTGCACCCGTATACTTTGGTACGGCCGAATACACCAGGGCTTCGCTCCCCAGTTATGGTGTGATTAAGTCCTAACACTTTCACAAGTGCGGCACCCGAACTTATAGCATTATATGAATCAGCTCGAATCATGTCTTGGGTCAATAGTTGGGTTTGCCTGCTCCCATGTTTTGGTACCTTACGCCTGTTCCGTCGGCTAAGGTAGCACTGGAGAACTATCTGCGATTGCGCCCGGTTGAGCCGGGTTAACGCCTCGGAGAAAGCTAAACTGACCGGCATGATAAGGCGAGAGATGGTCGCTGTTCGAGAGGTCTTTTCGGTCCCTAAAGACTCATGCCGCTTGAGCGAAGTTCGGATGATGTCCGACAAAGGCGTGATAGCGCCCGGTTTGGCCTTCCGAATACCGGGGCTTCGCCAAAATTTAAAATTATAGAATTCTATGGCTAAGTGAGAGTGTTCAAGCATTATAAGTCCGGTCGCCTTGTTCGTCGTGTTGGCGCCTCCTAGATGGACCCAAAATGGGAACAAGAGTGCTCAAGTTTATCACGAACACCCCAAAGACTGTGGCTTGGGGGTGAAGCCAACGACTTGCCATCTCTCGATTTAACAAACGGCCGCATGAAGGTAATATTTTAAATTCAACAAAGCGTTGCTCATGGCGCATATAAACGAAGTTTTCAGCGCCTGAGATACACGCACAAATGAGTTCACTCAAGGATTACATTAAGGGGCACTCATCCGCAATATCGCGGGCTCCCTTCAGACAACTTTATAATATCGCTCGGCGCGATGCTCCTCCCCGGCGGCGGCGGATCCGTGAGAAGCTTCTCGCATCCAGCTTGCCCCATTGCACCTTTATGCGGGCAAGGGCCCGACGAGCACCTTCAATGCAAAGCGGAGCGCTTGATCACATCCAGCCGGGGCATGCATCCACTAGCCACCGCACTAGGCCAAAGTAGCTGCCGGCATGGCTGCCCAGCCACAATGGACCGTGATGCCCTTCATGGCCTCCTCGGCTACCTTGTGGAGCTCGACCACCGCTTCACTGGTCGCTTGGGGGCACTGGATGGCCGGCCTCGGCAGATCGAGACCGAAGACCTTCTCCGATGAGCTCCCTCCTCGCCACGAAAAACGCAGCGGCATCGGATGCACTCTGCGCAGATCCGCAAATGCCCCCGAGAGCTCGAATTCGGGTAAGTATCCGTAATTTACATTAACATGCTTGCTCGCATGAAATCGCCTTACCCGCCGCTATCTTCTTCATGTCCACTACTTCCTCATGGGCCTTCGGGCCTCGGCCTTGGCAGACACAGGCACTTTCGAGAGCCGAGGCAAGCTCGGACTCTCGAGTCTTGAGTCACGCCCAAACTCTCATGCTTTTCCATGAGAGCACGAGCTCTTGCCGAACTTCCGCCACCAGCGCCGCTTGCTTTTCTCGCTCGGTTAGTTCGTGGCGCATTATGCGTCGCCACGAACACGGCATCCTTCGGGCTGCCACCTCGTTAGTGGCCCCCATTACATATATTATCCTTGTTAATCTTGTTTGCAACCAAAACCCTTTTTTGTAAGGTACTTATTTAAAGTGGTGTTATTCACCTTCTTTTTCCTTGAGCTGCCTCTTGGCATGGCCGAGCTCTTGCTCCGACCTCTCAAGATCCTTCTTCACGCCTCGACCTCCGCCGTTACGCGGCAGAGGTCAACAAAGACAGACCGCAAACCCATATCGACATATTTTTAGCAACCTCACAGATATCTTGTTAGATCCTTAGTCCGCTTTTCTTTCCAACACCGAACTAAGTATCGAGGCTACTGATCTATGCGGTATTACATTACATTATCTTAAAACTTCTTACCTCAAAGCTCGTTAGAAGGCTGTTGCGAGCTTCGTCAGCCCGCCCTTGGTGAGCTGGACCTTCTCAATCACCGCACTCATGAGAGTGCGGTGTTCTTCCTCGATGGAAGCGCCTTTAAGCGCCTCCAGCAGGTTGTCCGGCGCCTCCGGTTGGACGGGGGCCGCCGGCACCACGGTCCTGCCCTTCTTTCGAAGGGGCCGCTTGCCGGACTCCGGAACTGCTGCGGGTTTCGATGTGGAGTCCGGCACAAAGTCCGGGGGGCTGCCTGACGGCGCCTCCGGAGCCTCCTCCTGGCGTGTCCCCCTGTGGGATTCCGCCTCGTCGTCCTCGGCGCGTGGGGTAGAGGCAGTCGGGATGGAATTTACATCCGACGGCGCCAACGACCCGCTCATCGAGTCGGGAAGATCGTCAACGGCCGGACTAAAGGAACAATACGACATTAGAAGGACGCTACATGACATACAATATACGGCGTATAAATGATCCGGATACTTACGATCCTGCCGGACGCCGGGCCCTTGGAGGCCACTCATCCTCGCCAACGTCGATGTTGGCAAAACTGTCCGGGGGGATAGTTCTCCCCCTCTTGGACCCTTCGGCCGCCCCGATTGGGGAGGCCCTCCTCTTCCTCTCTCCCTCCTCCGGGAGAGAGTACTCTTCTTCTTCCTCCTCCTCGTCTTCAGGGGAGGAGTCCTCGTCGTCGTCAGATGCCTGATTGCGGGAACTCTTTCGAGTCCTCGTGGCCACCTTCTTGGCCTTCTTCTCCGGCACCACGTACGGTGCCGGGACCAGCAGCCTTGCTAAGCGGGCATCCACTGGTTCTTCTGGCATGGGAGCCGGGCTGATAAGCAGCTTGGCCTTCTCCATCCAGTCCTGTCAAAGGAAGAGGCAGATTAAAAGCCTCGCTAGAGTCAATCTAATTACTATGAGTGTCCCGTAATGGGGTCGAATCACTTACCTCGTCAGTCGGAGACTGCGAGCTGAATCCGCGGTCTTCGGTCGCGGATGCGGGGGCTTCGGCGCCCTTGAACAGCACACTCCAGGCGCCTTCGTACGTTGTGTCGAAGAGCCCGCTCAACATCTGGTGCTGTTCCGGATTAAACTCCCACAGATTAAATGCCCGTTCTTGGCACGGGAGAATCCGCCGGAGGAGCACGACCTGGACCACGTCGACGAGCCGGAGCCTATTGCTCACCAGCTTCTTGATGCAGGCTCGAAGTCCCGTCACCTCCACCGGATCACCCCACTGCAAGCCCTTCTCTTTCCAGGAGGTGAGCTACGTGGGGATTCCAGATCTGAATTAGGGGGTCGCCGCCCATGCAGGCTCGCGCGGCTCGGTGATGTAGAACCACCCCGATTGCCACCCCTTGACGGAGTCCACGAAGGTCCCTTCTAGCCAAGGGACGTTGGGCAGCTTGCCCAACATGGCGCCTCCGATTCCGCTTATGCCCCTTCACAACCTTCGCTTGACGTTGAAGGTCTTGAGCCATAGGCGAAGTGGGGCCGGATGCGAGAAAGGCCTCGCACACCCATTTATAAATGCCGAGATGTTGAGGACGAAGTTCGCGCCAGATCGTGGAAATCCAGGCCGTAGTAAAACATGAGCCCCGGACGAATGGATGGAGCGGAAAGCCCAGTCCATGGAGGAAGTGGGGAAGGAAAACAACCCTCTCATGAGGCCCAGGGGTAGGAATGAGCTGCCCGCGTCAGGCGATCGATGCGATGTCGCCGGAAAGGTATCCGCGTCGCGCAGCTTGGTGATGTCCTCCTCCTTGGCGGTGGAGGCCATCCATTTGCCTCCCCCTCTGGACATATTCGGAGAAGGGTCGAGGTGGGATGCGCGAGCTTAGGAGTTGGAGCTTGGGTTCGCAGGGATGGATGAGCAAAGGAGGAAGAAGGCGTAGGTGAGAAGGTAAATCCTGATCCCTTATATATAGGCGGACGAAAATATGCGTCCCTCACCGGCCTGGTAAAACTCGCTAATCTCCCAAGCGCCACCATCAATGGCGCGGTTGGGTTACCCACGCACGTATTGATGAGAATCCCGGAATAAGGGGAACATGATCTCTGCTTCGACAGGACGTGCGAAGGAAACCACTTCGCTAAACGTGCTGAGGTGATATAGTAATTCAAACAAGGGCTTGGTAGCGGCGTGATGTCACGCCGCATAATATGTCAGCAGATTGGATCAGTATATGTGTTTTGTTCTCTCTACGTTTGGAATGTGGAATTTATTTTGCAGAGCCGGACACTATCCTGGTGTTCATTATTTTCTCTGGATTATTCAAGGGAGGAACCCGCCTTGCAATGCCGAACATTATGCACGCCGGACTTATCGTCATTGAAGACTGGTTCGAGGCTACTTGAGGAGTCCTTGACTAGGGGTGTCCGGACAGCCGACTATCAATATCCGCCGGACTCCCGCACTACGAAGATAGAAGATTGAAGACTCGGCTCGTGTCCGGAAGGTACTTTCCTTGGCGTGGAAGGAAGCTTGGCAATACGGATATGTAGATCTCCTACCATTGTAACCTCTGTGTAACCCTAGCCTCTCCGGTGTCTATATAAACCGGAGGGCCTTAGTCCGTGGACACAACATTACATCTCAACAATCATACCATAGGCTAGCTTCTAGGGTTTAGCCTCCTTGATCTCGTGGTAGATCTACTCTTGTACTACCCATATCATCAATATTAATCAAGCAGGGCGTAGGGTATTACCTCCATCGAGAGGGCTCGAACTCAGGTAAAAACCTTGTGTCCCTCGTCTCCTGTTACCATCCGCCTAGACGCACAGTTCGGGACCCCCTACCCGAGATCCGCCGGTTTTGACACCGACAGAGAGAGTACCGTCAGTGTGTTACGAAGATAAAAGATCATTGTCGACATACAGGTAGCACGAGACATACCCGAGAGACGATGAACGCGTATAGGTCTAGGGAGATAGTCCTATATAAACATGAATGATAGCTATATGAGACCAATATCAGGATTAAAGGGGATTCAAATATTTAAACTGGAGATCACGGCATCGATAATATCATAACGCAAATTGGTGTATCAAACATGCATATTCATTTGAATTTGGGGACACGTGTAATGTTATATAGTTTATCAATATTGGTGATCCATAGATTCTTTAATTAGAAACAATGCATGCTTTATATGCAATTAATGTCTAAACAAGATTACACTATATGTTGCATGTGTGAAACACATTATACATGTTTGAGAAGTGAAAAAAGACCCGGATGAAACACACATTAGTTGGAGACAGTTAGCGAGGAATGCATACATTGGATTTGAACATAAAGTGGTTTCAAATATTTGAAAATCCAAATTGATGGATACAACCTTATTAATCTGAGATCATGCCATTTGTAAACCATATTTATGTGTAAAGGGTGTTGTGCTTTTGAAAGTATATATAAAAAATGATGTATATAGAATTTTATTCCAATCGAAAATGGATCCTACCCGAAAAAAATTAGAATACAAACGGGATTCGAATTGAGTTGGCATAGTAAAACATGCACTCCGCAAAATTTGAACGAAGCGGGGAAACTCGCAGTAACCGCCCGAAACCAAAATTTGCGAGTTGGAAATTACTACTGCCTATCCCTGCCACGCAAAGCCTATCTGCTCGATTTCTATATGTTTCGATAGGGGTAGGTTTGTAATTTCGCTCAAACATGACATAACCTCCTCTCACACGGATTCATACACGGTGGGGCCAAAACACAATGTGTCTTCGCCTGAAATCGACTCTCTCCGCGATTCATACACGGTGGGCGCCAAAAACAAACTCTCGGCAAATATTCGGTGTATGCGAGATTACCGTCCTATCCCCAACCGACTAATATTGCTGTGATGTAGCAAATTCGAAACGGGGGCTAAGTTTGTAAATTTCCTCGCATTTCAGACAAGTGCGCCCTGAAGACATGGTTCCCCCTTCCTCTATACCTCCCTTTCCCCATTCATACTCCGTGGGCGCCAAAACACCCTCTCCACCCTAGCCTGCTCTGCCCGCCACCCCATCCACCGCCGTCCTCCTCCACCATGCCGGAGCTGATACCCCGACGCCGCCGTACATTACAAGAGATTGACCTCTCTCATCCACGGCTTCAGACCGGGATCCTTGCATCCCGTCCTCTCGCTTCATCTCCGCCGTCGTCCACCTTGCTAGCGTCGCTCCTACAACCATCTCGTCCACCGCGCCCTGCCGCCACCGTCCACCCTCCTAGATCTGCTTCCACGCCGCCGACAACCATCACTACCGCATCACCGTCAAATTCTCAGCAGATGCATACACGACACCACACCAGAGGTGGTACTCTTCCATATCTGCTCAACTTATTTATCGCAGCAAGAAAATAGATTGCCACTACTTTACTCTGATTTCTTGTCCATCACTTACTTGCTAGTCGAAAGCAAACATTGGTTGCGAAGTTGCATTTGTCTGGTTTGCACCTTTAGATCCGCCATGGCACGCTCAACACTATACTCCCAATGCTTATGGTTTTCCCCTTTTATATTCCACACTAGTTAAATCACGGTAGACTAAATTTCAAAATTGGGTCAGTCGATTTTTCAGAGCTCGGCGGAGTTTGCCGGTGTGAACAAAGGGGCTAGGGTGGGGACAGTGGTTGTGGGGGGCCGGTGGTGGGGCCTCGCCGAATGAAGAAGACTCGATGCGGGTGGGGGCGGGGTGGGGGGTGGGGGTGGCGGAGGAACACAGGTGGTGGGGGCCGGTGGTCTGGCCGGCAGCCCGTGCGGTGTTCTTTATGGAAAGCATTAGAGACGAGGAAGAAGAAGGGTTAGGAGACGTAGGATCTTAATCCAACCGCCTGTAATGGTCGAGAGACAACAGGGAGTTGCATTCTTAATGTGCTCTGGTTCATCATGTGTGGTCACTATGCAATGAACATTTTATTATCCAAAATTTGCTTGCTCTTCTTTAGCATGTTCCTCTTCCATTCTTCCTTAATAAGTAGTCTCTCCATTCCTAAATACAAGTTTTTGTATATATTCCACCATGGACCACATATGTAGAAAAATGAGTGAATCTACACTCTAAAATGTATCTGGATACATCTGTATGTGATCCATAGTGGAAATATCTACAAAGATTTATATTTTGGAACGGAGGGAGTATGATAGTAATACAATATGTTCCTTGTAGTGAAGATGAGCAGGGACATTTGTAGTGTAGAGGTCTATACGGTCGGTTGTGATGGACACTTTGAACTCTTCGGGCCGCTTTGATTCATAGGATTTTGTAAACATAGGAATAGGATTTGTAGTGGCCTGCCCACTTGAATCCTATAAGAATAGCAAGGAAATGCGGGGAGCTGTGTCGCCTTTGAGAGTTACACTAATATTAACAGTACCGCACCTTCAGTTGAAGAGAGCTGGTATCCGAAGCCTTTCTAGCCGTACCGACAATACTAGCACATATATTCCAGCAAGTTCCACTTTGCTAATTTTACTCTAATGCTTACGGTTTTCCCGTTATATCTACACTATGATCTGTGTAGCTACTTTGTGTCACACTAGCAGCAGTTCACTCTTGAAGCTAAACACTGCAATGACTTACAAAATTGGCACCAAGGCATTGAGTGCCATTCTGGATGCAATGAAACTCATACGCTCCCCACCTGTTGACTCTTGTTCAGAATATGATCCTAATGACTCTTGTTCAAAATTGCCACATATAGAGAGACAACATGGAATTGCATTTCTTTAGGCGCTGTGATTCATCATGAGTGGGCAACCAACATTGTATGCAATGAAGCGGAACCTCAAGAATATGCTTCCACTTCTGTTCTTTATAATGATCCTCTTCTGTTATTCTGTATTTAGTACGTATATTGTGTTCCTTGTCAGGAAGGGGAGCAGGGACATCTGCAGTCAACAGCTGATAGAGCTGCCCTGTACGTGATCGATAGGCTTTCAATTACTAGCGGCAATACAACAACGTATTTTCAAGCCAGTTCCACTTTCCTGATTTATATATCGTGGTTATGGTGTACTCCTTTTGTGTACAATATGATCTGCCTAGTTGGTGTGTGCTTTTGTTATCATGGTTTGGCAGTAAACTCTCTATACAGTATATTATGAACCTATCATCTGCCAACTATCCTTACTTCTGGAGCATATTTTTGTGTCTACTTGTGCCAGATTATATAAATGCACGCACCATATTACATCACACATGAGCTCTCTCATCAGAATCCAGTGATAGCACACAAGTGTTTACAGGGGCGCCCCTATATTAGAATATCCTCTGCATTACAAAGATAATCTCACAACTATTTATGTTTTCATGGTTCTCAGATATTATACGTGATTATAGTGAATATCAGAATCCGCGCATCAGAAGAATATTGTGGAACACTGTAATGACTTACAAAATTGGCACCAATGCATTGAGTGCCATTCTGGATGCAATGAAACTCATACGCTCCCCACCTGTAGATTCTTGTTCAGAATATGATCCTAATGACTACTCTAACCTCGAGGAGTCGAAGGCAGATGGCCTGTCATGTTCACCCATCAAGGTGTCTGTTCTAATTTGGCAAGGTTTAATTGATTGCATGTATCTTGCATATGTTGTCTTGTGTTTCTTCTACTTTGTTGCACCACCATCTGCTCAGTTTACTCATCATATATGTCGAGATGCCATGCCCATCCATTATCAATACATATTCCATCTGTCATCATACCATGTTTTTCCACTCAATTGTTGTTCTTGTGCATCAGATATCAAAAAGGAAGAGGGTGATTTCCAAACCTGAAGGAGCACCAGCAAAGTCCTTGAAAAACGTGGTTGTGCTAGAGAAATCAGACACCACCCCACTTATATTGGTTGTACAACCAGGGACACAAAACGTAGGACCGACTCCAGCAGATTGTACCCATACTTCACTGGCCACACCACTAGCCCCACCATACATGACCTGCACTCCAGCAAACGTATGCCGATTTCAGTTGCCATAGAACCACAGAAAAATCCCACTATAGCAAAAAGTACAGCAAGTCCACCGGCCGAAGACATATCCCAACTGCAGAGACGGCCAATTCCTCCAGATTGGAACCCCATTCCAGTTACTCCCAGTTTAAAAGACAATGCTTTCAATGTTGTTAGGGACTATGTGCATATATCCCCATCATGGGAAGATTGGGAAGACAAACACCATTTTCACATCTTCTTGTCCCACTTACTTGTAAGTGCTATTATACATGGTGATTATTTTCTTATTTTCTGCTGATTGAACACATCAATGATTTACATTACATTGTTGTAAGTAGGCGAGGGTCAATCTGGACAGTCATGATGAGCAAAGCTTGCTTGCACCTTTCAAGGAAGCATTGCAGCAGTATCGGTGTTACCTGAGGACATCACACTTTGATGGCAAGTCTACGAACGAATTTCCGGTGAAGTCTCCTGTGGTAAATTTAAAAGGCATTGAATGGAAAAACCTTGTTATGCACTGGTCTCGTTCCGAGGATGAGGTACTGTCAATGATATCGCATGACAATTTGAACTTCTACTTTACCGCATGTGCCTTGTGGAACCTTTTTGCAGGAAATCTGCTCGAAAAAGAATTCTGGTTTGAAAAGAACGACAAGATATCACAAATATGCTACCCGCTGCTTTGCTCTTGTTAGTACCTGTTGTCCTGTATCACTGTACTTGCATACATACCTGGTTCATTTTGTGATAGCAGTATGCATGATAGCTTGCTTATCAATTGTTCGCTCCAAATTATCTGATCTGTATGAATGGTTACATTAGTGTAGAATATATCCAATGCCAATGAAATTTTTTAGCTCTGCATTGTTCTTGTAAGTACCTACTGTCCCTTATCAGTGTACTTATATTGACAGGTAATTGTTCATGTACAATCACTCTGGAGCTTATTTTCCTTTTCCCTCCATTTTCTACACATAATATCTATATTTACTCTTACCATAAGGTTGGATAACACCGATGACACTGAAGAAGTTTAGCTCTGCATTGCTCTTGGCAGCACCTTTTGCCTGTATCGCTGTACTTACACTTATAGCTACTTGGTTATGTAGCATCTTCATCTTATCTTAAATATTCTCCATTTTTTCTTATATTGTCACATCTATATTTACTCTTAACAAAATGTAGAATAAAGGCAATGCTTATGAAGAAGATTCTGTGGTAAACTTCTTGAATTGCCCCCGCATCAGAATGGGCAAGGGCTTTATAGAGCCTGCCTTCACCAATAATGTAAGTTTGTCCTTCTTAAGCCTTCAAATTTTGTTGTGTATATTTGGTTAGGCATGACTGCAACAGCTGTTTATTTTTGGTGTTTGCATCAAATTGCATGTTTAAAGTTTATTATGTAGTTCATAAACAAAAGTTTGTCCTTCTCAATTTAAGTTTTCAGTTGTACAACCAAGTTCCTTCTTCATGCTATGTAAATTAAACTATACAGAGCAAGTGATCTTATTTTGCCAATCTGAAATGGGATAAATTGACAGCACACTAACCATTGATACTTATGAGTTCTTGATCTATAATCCAGTGGTGTCGTGAAGGTGCCAACTCCTTCACAATGTCATTTCCTGCCATGTCTTGACCTGAACAATACCATATTGTGTTAATGCTATTTTGAACTATGTCACTTTATTCGTCAGTAAGAAATGGTATGAATTTTCAGCATTCATACTTATATGTGCAAAACATGTCATCTGTTTGCTTGTTTATCTTTCAGGGTGAGGAGGATATAAGTGTCAAAGAAGTGTAGTCTCATCAGCTTGCCCAGCTGCTTGCGCTGCAGCTCCCGAGCAGGGCTTACCTTTCTTGAACTCTATTGAAGTGCTGTCGGTTTTGTATATTATTTTGTCGGCGTGTTTAATTGCACTAGTGGCGATCTTTGATGCCCAGTGTATGTAATCTGCTGTCTGCTTGTGCTTTATTATTATAGTGCCAAACTTTGATGCCTAGTGGATGTAATATGCCGTAATTTCTTTATTGTATAGTCTAGGTTTTTTCTTATTCACGATACTGCAGTTATTTTAGTGTATATATATCCTGTCTTCGCAGCAAACCGGCTAAATCGTAAAATTACGGTACATAATCGGGCCGTCATGCAAATCACTATGTATGATCCGCATCATGGGCCTCGTCATCTTGGTCCGTTAACAGGCCTAAATATAAACTGGCCCACTAGTAGATTTGGGCCTTTAATGGTCCGAGTAAACCGCCGGCCCTATTTTCCCAAGAAAACTCAATGGGCTTTTAGGAGGCTGAAAAGTAGGTTGGGCCTGAAACGTGCCGAATAGCTCATGGGCGGCAGCAGGCCGAAATAGACCCCGACCCATGATTGTGCCAATCAAATCATGGGCTTATAATAGGCCAAAATTGTCTTGGTCCTTGCTTGGCCCAATCAGATTATTGGCTATGAGCAGGCCGGATGAAACGGAGCCGTAGTTAGGCCCAACTATATGACGGGCTTTTAACAGGCCGAAATATATATAGGGCCGAAATGTTAAACGGGCCTTTAACAGGCCGAAACTAATATCAGGCCGAATTACTAAATGGGCCTTTATCAAGTGGGCCCAAAAGCATAGCGTCCAGTTGACGGGCCGAATCTGATATGGGCCATAATTTAGCCCAAAGCCTCTCAAAGGACCGGACCTGATTTGGGCCGTAATTTGGCCCAGAACGTGGTAAGCTTTTAACAGGCCGGATCTCATATGGGCCTTTATTATGCCCGGAACGTGGTAGGCTGTTAACGGACCGGATCAAATATGGTCCGACATTTGGCCCAAAACAAGGCAGCCTATTAATGGGTCGGCCTACTAGTGTCATCAGAATATTTTGGGCCTTCAGCTGGGCCAGCCCGTTATGGTTGGCGGAGTCTCGTGGGCCTTTAGCTGGGCCGGCCCATTATGGTCCGCAAAATCCTGTGGGCCTTTAGCTGGGCTGGCCCATTATGGTACGCAAAATCTCACGGGCCTTTAGCTCGGCCGGCCCATTATGGCCCGCAAAAACTTGTGGGCCTTTAGCTGGGCCGGCCCATTATGGTCCGCAAAATCTCATGGGCCTTTTGCTGGGCCGGCCCATTATGGACCTCAAAATCTTGTGGGCCTTTAGTTGGGCCGACCCATTTAAACTTTATGGGCCACTTTTGGGCCGGTCCATGTGTGAACATTTCATAAGCGCATCTCGCCCATGAGATGAGTGACACCTGTGCCAACGGGAGGCTGACACGTGTTTCCTCCAGCCAATGATGATTTTACACGTGGAAAATCCCCATTGGTCTAGGCTGTTAATGGGTTACCGGATCCAAAACCGGACCCGATAGCTTAACGGTGTTCCGTTACGGTGGATTCCACGTGTCGGTCACCCTTGACGAAAGCACTTCTGTGATGCGCGATTTTTCTTCATGGAAGTGGACACTTCCGTGATGATAATTTTGGTAATGTCATGGAACACTTCTACGACAGCACAAGTATGACTATCTTGATTCTGTCATAAAATCGTCATGGATGTACATGCATGACAGAAAACGTGACCTACTGTGACAAACACGTATCATCACGGAAGTGTATTTTTTTGTAGTGCTCCCACCAAACTCTGGTTCGGGCATAGGATTGCCGGAGCCCTTGCGGTTAGCTGACCCGAACCAGTCACTTCGGAAGCCATATCGTCTCCAAACACAGACGTGGGATAGGATCCAAAATTTAATCCACCCACCCACCACAATCTATATTCTCCAAGCAACTCAGGTCCTCCAGATATATACGACCTGATGTATGTGTGGCAGCAGCCCTAGGAAACAGCCCACCACTTTTGGGCCAGATTCCTGCTTGTTAAAAACAGGATCAAGGGCTGCTCGGACGACAACGTAGTTTCGGTCTTCCACTGTAATTGCACAGACGAAGGGATATTGAATGCCCTCGACCATCGCCACATACATAGTTTCATGGAATTATCGCATGTAGTCAAAAGTACCATGCAATTGAATGGAGGGCCCAGAAAACTCAACTGGAGCCCGCCACCTCAATGCAGTGTGTGGCCCATGCTAAAAGAATATACCCCGGCGGGTCACCCGACCATCGGGCTATGGGCAGGAAGAACAAACCCTTCACGGGACACAGGTCCGTTCTTGACAAACTATTGGACAAACCCTGCCCGATCCATACCACTCCGCACACAGTCCCAACCCATAGCCTCCGGGCATGCTGGGTACTCCGACAAGTAGAAAAAAGTGGAGAGGCCATCCTCACCACAACTCCAGAAGGATACTCACCTGATAAGGACAATTTTAACGTCCTAACAGTCTTCGACACTTTCTCTTCTAACAACCGGCGCAAACAGGCGCTTCGCGACCTCGCCAAAGTCCATCAAGTTACCGCACTGAGCCCATGGAACGACATGACGATAACCTTTATGGCTGAAGATGAACAAAGGCTCGGTTAGTCCGAGCACCCGCCGCCTTAGTACTAAACACCATCATTGATGGTTTTTGGCCTACTAAAGTGCTCATGGACGATGGTAGTGGACTTAACCTCATCTATGAGGACACTCTCGACAAAATGCATATGGATAGGTCACGCATCGAGCAAAGCAAAACCACCTTTCAAGGTATTATTCCCAGTCAAGAGGCACACTGCTCGTGGAAAATCAAACTGGATGTGGTGTTCGGCATGCCTGAAAACTATAGATCAGAAGAGTTGCCTTTTCATGTGGTCCCCTTCAACAGTGGGTATCACGCTATCCTCGGCCGGGACACTTTCTCACGCTTTCAAGCTATACCCCATTATGGGTACATGAAGCTCAAAATGCCCGGCCCTAATGGAATCATCACAATCTCGAGCGACCCGGACAAAGCCCTTCACGCCGAGAACAAAACCGCATCCCTGGCCCTTGAGGCACTATCTGAAGCCCTAGCGGTAGAGGAATTAACCACCTTACGAGCTACGGTGGATAGGGATGATGTGATCCTTGATAAAAGATCCAAGTCCACCTCTTTCATGCCAGCAGAAGAAATAGTAAAATTCCAAGTGCACCCGACGGACCCTAATAAAACAACGTCTATCGGAGCACAGCTGGATCCGACAATAGACGCCACCCTATGTGCATTCCTGCGCGAGATTTGGGATATTTTCTCCTGGCATCCTTCAGATATGCCCGACATCCCAAGAAGACTGGCCGAACACAGTCTCAACATAACCAAAGGATTCAAACCCGTGAAGCAGGCACTACGGCGATTCTCCGAACCCAAGCGTCAGGCCATGGGAGAAGAGCTAGCCAAGTTATTAGAGGCTGGGTTTATCAGGGAAATCAAACATCCAGATTGGTTAGTATAACACCCCGGATGTAACTTTCCATAATTGTAACTCCAACTCTTGCCATTTCCGGCTATGTGGTGTGATATTTCCTTTGTGGTTGGGTTTTTGTGTTTTGTTTTGCGTTTTGTTCATGTCATGCATTTCATCTCATGTCATCATGCGCATTGTATCTGCATGTTTTCATAAAGCTTGCATCCGTTCGTAGTTTCCGCTCCTCGCTTCTCTCCATTGCGTTCGTTGACCGATCCGAGACCAACCTTGTTCTTCGTTTTCCCTCTTGCCTAAACCGGAGTCTCTCTGTACAATGCATAGACCCCCTCGCGCGCGTCCGAAAGCTATCCCAAACCCGACCCAGATTGTTGTTACCGATGGGTCCGGATCATCCCCAAACATCTATAAAACATCTCTGTTTTTTTCATCTGGACTCCCTAGCCATTTATTCACAACCGCTCGATTTCGATCGGAGGATCCAAATTAACTCTGCCCTAATCCCCTTGCTATATAAACTAGACCCTAACCCTAAATTTTAGGAGCAATGTCCCATCCATTCCCCGCCTCGCCGCCACCTACCTACCTTCTTCCTCGGGATCCCTCCCGATCTCTCTCCCAACCAATCGGCTGCCTCCACTCCCCATCTCCTCCCGATCCAAATCCTCTCCGACCCCTCCCTGTTTTTCAGCGCCGCCCAAATCGCAGCAGCCAACCACCATCCTTTCCCGTACCCAACGCCTCCACGCAGCCGCAAGGCCTCCTCCCGTCGCTGTTCTTCACCACCTCCAGGACCTCTCTCTGGATCCCCTCCCTCTCGAGTAGCTCCATGGAGCCAAGCTCTCGCGCCCCGTTCGTTCTTCCCGCAGATCACCAGCGCCACCGGGCCTCTCTGCCTCCCTTGCCCGAGTCATAGCGAGCCTCCAAGGCGCCAGCCTCCCGTCTTCGTCCTTCGCCCCCGAGCTCCTCTGCTCATGCACAAGGTCCAGCAGGACCCCGTGGCCACCTCTGCCCTCTTCTCGAGCCGGCCGCAAGTAGCGCCGCCAGCAGGACCTCGCGCCCCTGCTATCTCCCTTTCTTCTTTCTTCCTTCTCCCTCTAATTTTTCCCTATCTCTCTCTCATGTACCTCGAGAAGGAGACCGACCGGCCGCTGGATCGACACCGCGCCCATTCCCGACAATCTTCGCTCCGGATCCGTCATCTCCGCCTCGTCAACGCTGGAGTCCAAGCCGCGCCGTTGCATCCTCTGCTTCCCCTGCTCGCTGCAACCTCGGTCAGCGATCGCGATCGATCTGGTCACCACTCCGAGCGCTGACGCGCCTCCTCGCTCGATCACGCCAACAGGACGAGCGCCAGGCTCAACCAAGGCCTTGCCTCGCCAAGTGGGCCACCGTGATCCCAGATCTGGGCCATGGCCCATGGTGAGCCGCCCAAACCCCCCCTGTGCACTGTTGGGCCAGTTAGATTCGGCCTAGTTCTTGTTTATTTTCCCTCCGGCGAATTTAGTATTTATCCAGAGTTTGCAGTTTTGTAGAAAAACCCCTAGAGTTCATGCATTTAATAACTCAAAAGTGGTGCATCATATGTAAATAATTTATATATGAAAAATGCTTAGTTTTTCATCTAGTTTCATAATCTGCTATTTTCATCCATGTTAAAAATATTTAACTTGCTGTTTGCATTCTTTTGCATAAATGCCATGCTAAAATGCTTTACTTCATAACTAAATAACCATAGCTCCGAATTAAATAAACTATATATGTAAATGGGGTGGAAAAATCCATAGATTAACTTGTTGCACTTTATTTTCCTGTTTAACAACATTAAAATATGGTTTAGGGCAGAACAGTAGCAAATTCAAAATATGGACATGAGGATTTTTCGGAATTGTTGTTTGTTGTTTCCGGCCTCATTTAAACTTGCCTAAATAGTTAGTTTACTTATGTTTCACCTCTTGCCATGTTTAACCACATTTAATATTGTTGTGTACCTAAACGAGAGTGAACTAAATACTCGAATGTGGTGTTTTGTAAATATGCAACTCATTGCATACTGAGCTCCACTTAACTTGTAGTATTGTTTGTTGCACTTTGCCATGCGATGCCTCATTAAACCGGACGTGCATCATACTTGATTGTGCATCATGCCATGATTATGCTTGTGTGTTTACCATGTTGTTTTCTTCTTTCTGGTTTGCTTCTCTCGTTAGCTTCAGTTTCATTCCGGAGTTGTGAGGATTCGTTCGACTACGTCCGTTTGTCTTCTTCATGGACTCGTTCTTCTTTCTTGCGGGATTTCAGGCAAGATGACCATTACCCTTGATATCACTTCTATCTTTGCTTGCTAGTTGCTTCATTCTATCGCTATGTTGTGCTACCTATCACTTGTTTACCATGCTCCCAATATTGCCATGTCAAGCCTCTAACCCACCTTTCCTAGCAAACCGTTGTTTGGCTATGTTACCGCTTTTGCTCAGCCCCTCTTATGGCATTGTTAGTTGCAGGTGAAGTTGAAGATTGCTCCATGTTGGAACATGTTTATGTTGGGATATCACAATATCTCTTATTTTAATTAATGCATCTATATATTTGGTAAAGGGTGGAAGGCTCGGCCTTATGCCTGGTGTTTTGTTCCACTCTTGCCGCCTTAGTTTCCGTCATACCGGTGTTATGTTCCTTGACTTTGCGTTCCTTACGTGGTCGGGTTTATGGGAATCCCTTGATAATTCACCTTGAATAAAACTCCTCCAGCAAGGCCCAACCTTGGTTTTACATTTGCCTAACAACTTATAACCCTCCCTTGGGGTCAGCAGCCCCGAGGGTCATCTTTATTTTAACCCCCCGGGCTAGTGCTTCTCTAAGTGTTGGTCCAACCTAGAGCCACTTGCAGCGCCACCTCGGGGAAACTTGAGGGTTGGTTTTAGCTGTACGTAGTGTTCATCCGGTGTGCCCTGAGAATGAGATATGTGTGACTCCTATCGGGATATATCGGCACATCGGGCGGTCTTGCTGGTCTTATTTTACCATTGTCAAAATGTCTTATAACCGGGATTCCAAGACTGATCGGGTCTTCCCGGGAGAAGGAATATCCTTCGCTGATCGTGAGAGCTTGTGATGGGCTAAGTTGGGACACCCCTGCAAGGTATAAACTTTCGAAAGCTGTGCCCGCGGTTATGTGGCAGATGGGAATTTGTTAATATCTGGTTGTAGAGAACTTGATACTTGACTTAATTAAAATGCATCAACCGCGTGTGTAGCCGTGATGGTCTCTTTTCGGCGGAGTCCAGGAAGTGAACACGGTCTTTGTGTTATGATTGTGCGTAAGTAGTTTCAGGATCACTTCTTGATCACTTCTAGCTTCTCGATCGTTGCGTTGCTTCTCTTCTCGCTCTTATTTGCGTATGTTAGCCACCACATTTGTTTAGTGCTTGCTGCAACTCCACCTCATTCCCACTTCCTACCCATAAGCTTAAATAGTCTTGATCTCGCGAGTTTTTGAGATTGCTGAGTGCTCGTGACTCACCAGATACTATCACAACAGTTGCAAGTGCCGATGATACCAGTGCAGGTGATGCAACCGATCTCAGTTGGAAGTTCGACGAGGATCTTGGCCGTTACTATGTTTCTTTTCCGGATGATCAGTAGTGGAGCCCAGTTGGGACGATCGGGGATCTAGCAGTTGGGTTATCTTCTTTTCTTTTGGCTTCGTCTGTAGTCGGACTATGTGTGTACTCTGAATGATGTATGAATTATATGTTCACTGTGTGAAGTGGCGATTTTGTAAGCCAACTCTTTATCCAATTCTTGTTGATTACATCGGATTGTGTGAAGATGACCCTTCTTGTGATAAAACCACCATGCGGTTATGCCTCTAAGTCGTGCCTCGACACGTGAGAGATATAGCCGCATCGTGGGTGTTACAGTTAGCCAACCTGGTCATGGTACCTAAAAAGGACAAATCGTGGCGCCTGTGTGTCGACTTCAAGGACCTCAACAAGGCTTGCCCTAAAAATCCCTTCCCATTGCCCCGCATCGACCAAATCATTGACGCAACTGCAGGACACGATTCTCGGTGTTTCCTCAATGCCTATTCTGTATACCATCAAATTAAGATGAAGGAAGTGGACCAGGCTGCAACTGCATTCATCACCCCTTACGGTCCCTTCTGCTTCAATACTATGCCCTTCGGACTCAAAAACTTTGGGGCTACCTACCAGCGCTTGATTCAAACATGCCTGGAAAAGCAAATAGGAAAAATAGGTGAAGCATATGTGGACGACGTGGTCATCAAGACAAAGCATGTTGAGTCACTGGTGGACGACCTTTGCCTCACCTTCGACAATCTTCGAACATACGACATTCGGCTTAATCCAGAAAAATGTGTCCTCGGAGTTCCGGTCAGAAAGTTGTTGGGGTTCATTGTTTCCCATAGAGGAATCAAGGCAAACCCAGCCAAGATCCGAGCTCTATCACAATTGTCCATACCGACAGACCTGAAGCAGGTCTAGAAACTAGCTGGGTGCGTAGCAGCCTTAAGCCGATTTATCTCCAAATTAGGAGAAAAAGCATTGCCATTATAGAAGCTACCGCGCCGCACTACCAACTTCAAATGGAAGGATGCAACCACAACTGGATTGGAAGAAATCAAGGCCCTTCTCGCAAGAAACCCAATCTTGGACGCACCTGGCGTTGGAGAGCCTATGTTATTATACATTTCGACAAGTAACCAAGTAGTCAGTGCCGTCCTCGTCGTCGAGAGAGGGGAGGAGGGACATAAATTCCCCACCCAAAAACCAGTTTACTATGTATCAGAGGTCCTTACACCTTGCAAATCCCGATACCCGCACTATCAGAAGATAGCCTACACAGTCTTCATGGCATCCCGCAAACTTCAACACTACTTCCAAGAGTGTTCAGTTACAATGGCATCCGAAGTGCCACTAAACGACATCATTAATAATAGGGATGCCACTGGCCGCATAGCCAAATGAGCCATCGAGCTATTACTGTTCGAAATCATATACAAACCACACCGGGGTATGAAATCCCAGGTATTGGCCAACTTCGTAGCCGAATGGACGGAAGCCGAACTCCCTAAAGAGTACAGCTCATACTCTAATTGGATTATGTATTTCGATGGCTCCAAAATAATGGCCGAACTGGGGGCTGGTGTAATCCTCACATCCCCTACCGGGGACATAGTCCGCTATGTACTGCAAATTATGTATACGGACTCTAATAATGCAGCCGAATACGAGGCGCTACTACACGGTCTTCGCATGGGTGTCTCCATGGGTATACAACGCTTGGAGGTGCGCGGTGATTTGAACCTCGCAATTTCCCAGGTCAATGGAGAGTTTGATGCAAAGGACCCAAAAATGGTGGCATATCCAAACACCTTATTAAAATTGTTAGCTCGATCGACGGACATGAGTTCCATCATGTCACCCAAGAAAGTAATCAGGCAGCCGAGATCCTCGCTCGTATGGGCGCTAAGCGCGACCCCGTACCACCAAACACCTTTGTGGAGAGGCTCTTCACTACAAAAAAAGACACACCCGTGACGTTTTGGGCTGAACGATTTTTTTTCCTGTCATACTTATGACACTTCTACGATGATAATTGTGATGAAACCCGGTATCATCATAGATGCGGCTCTGTGACAAAAAAATCATGACAGAAAATGGGCTTTTCGTCTTGGGTGGGCCGGAGACGCAACTGCATGACATTCTTTGGGCCGTCCATGATGAAAAAACCGTGGTAGAAGCGAGGGCGAGGAAAATATCGGGGAGTTCCGGGTTACGGTGGGTGGTCGGGGGCCGAGCAATGCGCGTTTCTCTTGTACCGTACGCGAGTGGGTGCGATGCGTTGGGCTCTAACTGAACCCGAGTGAGGCGTCGCCTAATTGAGCTGGCGATTGCCTTTGCGAGCTACGCGTTCTCGAACCCGAGCGATCGAGCAATTCCTTCGCTACTGCTGCTAACTGAAGCCGATCGATGGTGCCTCTGGATGAAAAGTGAGCATTGCTGGGGGGTTTGGATGAACAGTGAGCGTTGCTGGGGGGTTTGGATGAACAATTCCCAGTGGGGGTGGATGAACAGGACCCCGTGGTGTTGCCTCTGGATGAACAAGACCCCGATTGATCGAGCCGGTTGGGGCTGGATGAACAGGACTCCGTGGAGGGCTGGATGAACAGGACGACCTCATGGAGGCTGGTTGAACACTAGCCGGTGGAGGGTTGGATGAACACTAGCCTCGTGGAGGGGTGGCTGAACAGTAGCCCGTGGAGAGGGCTGGTTGAACAGTAGCCGGTGGAGTAGCGCGCGTTGGAGGCTGGATGAACAGGAGCCCGTGGATGAACAGTCGCAGGTGGAGGTTGGAGGAGGTCGACGGTGGATGAACGGTAGCCCATGCGGGCTGGAGGAGGTCGATGGTGGAGATGAACAGTATCCCGTGGAGTCCTGTTTTGCGGTATGCGACACCCCTCCCGATGAATAGGACCCTCGTTTCGATCGTAGTGCTCCAACACAAGTCCGTTTCCTCCGTTTTGCAGTACGCCACACCCCCCCGACCAACAGGACCCCGTTTAGACCGTAGGAGGTCCAACAGAAGTCCGTTTCCTCCATTTTGCGGTACGCCAGACCCCTCCCGATGAACATGATCCCGTTTCGAATGTGGCCGGTCAAACACAAGGCCGTTTCCTCCATTCTGCGGTACGCCAGGCCACGTTTCCATCGACTATTCCATCCTAGCCGGTTGGCTCCCACGTGTTCCATTGCCTCCCGATGAACACGACGCATTCCGTTGCCTTCCCATGAACACGGCGATGATGCAGTTTCTCCGTTCCGACCTAGCCATGTACACGAGCTTGGCTGCACGTATGTGTGAGTAGGCGTTCGAGACCCCGCCCGTATGTACGTACGTGGTCGTATTTTCTTTCTTGCACACTGGCCGCTGTATGTATGTGTACATGCTACCTGCGCGCCTCTACTATGACATGTGCGCGCCTCTACATCGACCAGTATGTACGTACACGTTCACGACCAGAATGACAACGATATATACGCTTCGACCAGGTGAGTCCCGACTATCAGGCATTTCCTTGCGTGCGAAGATGTAGCTGGTGGGTCCCAGCAGTTAGGGGGCGGATCAATTTTTTTTGCCCGTAATATGGATGCACTTCCTTGCGTGCGAAGATGTACGTGGTGGGTCCCAGCAGTCAGGGGGCGAATCAATTTTTTTGCCCGGAAGCACTTCCTTGCATGCGAAGATGTAGCTGGTGGGTCCCAACAGTCTTGGGGAAAACATTTTTCACGAAATACGGTGGCCCATCTAGTGGGTCCCTGCTGTCAGGTGGAGGAATCATTATTTTCCGCGTAATAAGGAGGCACTTCCTTGCTGCGGCCGTGGACCCAGTTGTCAGCCTCTCCATGTATAGTACTCTCCCGATGGAAGTCGTTCCTTGACCATGTTGACCACGCCTTGTTCCGTTGCATGGATGCGTCCATGGGCGTGTGTGTCCCCACTGCCAGCCTCTCACATACAGTCATCTTCCCATGAGCCTCGGTTGTTGACCATGTTGACCACACTGTGCCGAGCGCACCAAGGCCGGTGGACGACGGCGAGGACCCAGACTAGAACGACCTGGCAATGGGGAAGACGCGGCAGTGGAGTCAGAGATGGAGAGGAGTGGGAAAATTGACTGGTTCGGGTGCGTGGCAGCACAGCCGCGGTGCCGCCCACGGGAGACAGGAGCAAGAACAGAGGTTGAAGAAGGAGCACGGCTGTTGGATTAACATCCAATGGTCCAACTGCTAGAACATTTGTTGATTAATTTGACAAAAGCCCTACGTCACATCCGCTTAGTTGGCCCACAAGTCAGCCAACAAATCTGACGGGTCCCAGCTGTCAATGGGAGGAATAATTTTTTTCGCATAACAAGGAGGCACTTCCTTCCGTGCAAAGATACAGCCGGTAGGTCCTAGCTGTCAGGGGAAGGAAACATTTCCTTAATGATTGAACCATAAGCTGCCGACGTGCCATTCCTCACATCATCTACTACCACCTTGCAATCTGATGCCACATGGATGTTTTGGACGTATAGATCTGCTGATAGGGATAAAGCTTCCCTAATTGCCATTGCCTCTAGTGTTGCTGGATCACTTATATGTTTAACAACAATGGCCGATGCTCCAAGAAACATCCCTTGCTAATCCCTGCAAACTGCACCCACCGCTGCATGCCTCCTTCCTAATGAAACCGCTGCATCTGCATTTAGTTTTGCACATCCCTTGGTTGGGGGCAGCCAGTTTGAATGTATAGTCCATTTGCTGGGCTGGTTGAACAAATAATTTCGTGTCAATGCGACCCATTTATATTTTCTAAGAAATCCCAGCCCATTTGCACTTCCTTGAAATACACGAATTAGATGGGCTCGTTATATATATAATGTTAAGTTAGAAGGAGCAATTAATATCAAAAAATAAACCGGCGAGGCACATTTTTTTATATAAAATTAACAAATTAGCCACTTATTGCTCAAAATAAAAATGAGCGCGTTATTATTACATTGGTCCTTAAAATCTTCGCAAGCTTTTGTACGCAATTACCAGGATTTTCCTTGCCTGTGAGTCAAAAACAACCAGGATTTTCTTTGCCAACTTCTGTTAAACATTTACTTTTATAAGTTAATATCACGTGGGATGTTTTTATAATGTATATATAAGTCTCTATAAAATATATGATAATAGTAATAATATAAATGTATATAATGTGGTTAGAAGGGAAAACATAAATTGGACACATCATTATTATTCTTATATATAGATAAATAGAACAGAGACCTACGTTTTATTTAAAAAAACACATTGGGCTGCCGATCTTTAAGAAAAATCCCATAGGCCGGTATGGACCACAAAAAATAAGTTGAAATAACTGTCTTCGTATGTTGTGGGCTACACATGTTAAAATACAAAACCAAGGCCTAGCTGATACTTATTCGCCCTCTGAAAAAAATGATACCAACTAGATCCCAGAGCGAACTAGATTAAAGAGGGGGCCTGCGGCACGACTAAAGAAGCACATAAGGAGCGATTTTTTTCTTCTTCAATGGATGGCTCTGATGGCGGTTTTTTACTTGCCTCTGCACCATACATCTTGTATTTTTAGCCTCCCAGTCCATGGTGGACCAGCAGCCCATTTGCTGGGTGGGCCAACCTATAGAAACCAACACTCGATTTTTCATCAAGCGCCAAAAACAAAGCAGTACTATGTTTGTTTTGAGGCCGAAAACATTACGGCAGGGGTTGAGCGGGGGAGGGGGGAAGACAGAGCAAAAAAATTAAAAGAGCTGATGCGTCGTTGCTACCCTAACAAAGCAGGTGCAATTCTTCTTGGGAAGAATGTGTGCCGTTGTCACCCACACGTTACATATCCCACAGTAGGCATACTAACAATTTCACACACAAGTACAATAGAAAAGCTAAACATTCATATCAAACTCAGGTTCACAGGACACGTTCATATTCATAGCCAATATTCACAATCAACAACTCGAAAGATTCATATATACACAAGTTCAGCATGTCTATGCATCCAAATGATTGATAGATCACACAACAATATTCATAGATAATTCACAAAAAGATTTAGATATACACATGTTCAGTATGTTTATGCATCCAAATGATTGAGATCACATCCAATATGATCCATGGACGAACTTTAATTACCTAGGGTACAAACTGGTAAATGGTGTTCAGTCTGAACTTTTCTTTTAGGTTTATCCTCATATAGTGGTCTCGTGCCGAGGGAGGTTTGAGCAACTTGGCCACTACTTTCATCCAATGAGTTTACTGGCTCATCTTGGTCCTGTAGCTCGCCAAAATTCTACATTGCAGACAAGAAAGGAGGCGGTTGAGAAAATGAACCACCCAAATTTTTTGTGCAGTTCAAATGAAATGGAGCATCCATGGCGCGCAGACTGATTAAGTGCCAGATGAATATACGCGTCAACCAACTTGTCTGGAATCTTTAGACTCCATGCCATATAGTTCGCTACCATATCTGCCGATAACCAAAAGGCACAAGTTGGGACCAAAGACTGGACTGTGTTTTTCTTGGCTATGCGCCAAGCAATATTTCTGGCGTTCACTCTCCTACTACTTGGAGTTTGACAACTGGTTGACGCTGGTTGATACTCGAATGAATATAGGCACTTCTTGTCAACATCAATTCTTGTCTGAGTGAACTCTGGAGTACATAGCAGCAGCATAAGTATCTGTCCATCTAATCTTTTTGTGCAATTCTACTGAAATCACCCAATGCAATGATTTGCCTGCGAGTTCAGGCTCTAAGTTACTCCTTTATAAAATCGGCAAGCAGTAGCACTATACCAAATTAGCAATACATGACAAGCACAATAATCAGGATAAATACCAGTACCAACCTGTGTGAGGTAGCATATCAAATACTATTTCTTTTGACTAGAATCCAAGATAAGCGAAGCGACTGACAACAAAGGAAGAAAGCAGGCCCAGATTAGCGACTGACAGGAAAGGACGAAATCTGTCGAGACAATGAAGCACCCAAATTTTTTGTGCAGTTCCACCAAAATCGAGCATCCCTATTGGCACATATATTGAAGAGTGAGATTACTGTAATAATGGGACTAGTTGATGAAACACACACTAACAAATAGAAGCACCCTCATTATCTTAATGGGTAAAGTTAGCAACATAGTAGTCTTGCTTAAAGAGAGGTATTAGTTTATTTAATCAGTGCCAATTAGCTCAACACTCAAAGCATTGCCATGTATCATAGGTTGCAAAACTTTAACGTGCAAAGATAAAGGAGTTACTCATGACAGTAACATGATACAAATAGAGATGACAACAAACTAATATGGATGAAGGCCTTAGGCCCGTACCAACCTGAGGAAAAAAGCTTATTCATGTAGTCCCATAAGAGATGATAAAGCACTCACTGGAATCACTCAATAGTATATATTTTTGTGCAGTTCAAATGTATGGTTGAAACCAGTGCTGAGATTATATCGAAAGATTATCAAGAACTTCCAGCAGAGTTAAAGCACTGGCTGGGATACAGTTCATTGTATTGTCTTGTGTAGTTCCACTAAATTATATGATTGGACAACATGATCCCTGTTTGCACAAGTAGGAACAAGGTGAAACCTAGATTAGCTTAGTGAGAAAGGATAGAAAGACATTACCATATTACTCTAACAGTAGCATCAAATTCATGATGGACAATACGCAAAACATTGCCTCATTGAACCAATGGCAATAAATTGACATGCAAAACAATAGCACTATTATGTCATGACACTAATAATATTCCCTCCCTTCTCCACCACATGATTCACCTCCATAGACAAACATACACACGTACATGATTCAGCATAGGGTGCTACTAAAGATTTGTTTAACTCCCACTGGAAAATTAGGCAGCAATAAATTAGTGGTACTTAAGTACTCCTAATTAATTAAGTGAGACAACAGAAGTGGAAGGGCTCCCTGGAGGATCGTCTCACATGTAAGGTAGTCGTTGCCGGAGCCCTTGAATGTCCTCGACTGAGGCCTCTGGCTTTAGCAAGATGACCTTGGCACTGTTTTTTCTTCTTCTTCTTCCTCTTCATGCTCTGTTTCTCTTTCTCCTCACCAGTTGGTGAAACCAAGTACATGATTGGCCTTCTATTTTAGAATTGGTTCTGTCAGTGAGGGAGTACAAGTCTACTAGTAAAAAATAGCATTATTTCCTCATGGCAGTCGCAACATAGAGATGAACACATGCATTAAATATCATTCTTACCTAAAGGAAGGTTATGGTGCCAATACGGATGATGAGGATTGGAACACAGATCTCCCTTTGTGTAGTTCCACCGAAATGAACCAACTGTTCCATTCTGACATTCCAGTTAAACAACACAAAAGTCACTTCTTTTAAGAAGTGTTTTGTGCAGTGCACCAAAAGGTCACAACAACAACCAAGTGAAATGGATATCCCTGTTTGCACAAAAAGCTACAGAGGAAATAATCAGAGTCTCAAACTATTACAGGCATAAACATTTGGCTAAACTTGTCATGGCTTATAACAGTGCCATGTCTTCATTTTACCAGGGGCATTAGATTAAGAACAACTAAATATTTCGTATAAGGGCATGGGACAGTGGGTGCACCAGCAGTCCAGCACCATGTACCTAAACAAGGGCATAAAGTGCTTGCTAATATGTTAGGGTTGTGCAGGTGCCGGTGGACGTCCTTGATGATTTCGATGTCGCGGCCCGTCCTATGGACAACGCCCCAGAGATCGTTTTCGATGTCGCGATCCATCCTGTTGACATCGCCCCGGAGATCAATTCCGATGCCGCTGTCCATCCTGTGGACATTGCCCCAGAGATTGATTCTGATGTCACGGTCAGTCCTGTGGACATCGCCCCAGAGATCGATTCCCATGCTGCTGTCCGTGTTGTGGTTATTGCGCGAGAGATCGATGACAAGAAATAGTTGGCTAATCCTTCATGGTAGTTTGCATTGCCCTGTGTTTAATTACCATAACGATGCATGTTATCAAACCATCTTAGGGCTAGTGCACTGTCTTGTGTGGGCGGTACTTGCTACTTTTGTTTGATAGTGAATCATGCGAACCCTCTCTAAGTTATGGAAACAGATGTATCCTCACCAGCGTTTGATGTAATATATGGCATGCTTAGATGTATGTTTTAACTGTTTACCATATCAACAGGGATTGTTTGATGATTCTTGGTGTTAGTAGGCTAGCTACTGTGCGAGCTATAGTACTTGCAAAACACTCATCGAAGATAAACATTGGGGCTGATGAGCTCGTGGTCGCTTATACTTATCCGTCATCAATCGGCCAATAGCCCAAGCTCCTAAAATTGTAGGCTTAGATGACACAGATACATTCATGCCTCATTTGGTTGATAGGGTAGGAAAGTCGTAGCAAAATTACAGAGACGTACTACACAAAATCATAGCAGTACAGAAATGTACTCGCTCCGTTCCAAAATAGATGACCTAGGCGGGCTAGTTTGGCCTAGTGGGTTTCAGTGATACGACGTGGTACAGTGCCATCCAATCTTCGCGTGTGGTAGCAGTATTGCGGGTACAGTAAGTTTTCTTGAAGAAGCGGAATTCAACGAAGTCATGATGGTTCCTTCGTCCGACTAACTTACAATGGGAAATGTTAGGCTTGCGATACAACCAGTATAGACCAGGATAATTTTCTGCATGGCAGGTGGACCAGGATGGTCGACGTCCCACATGTCGGCGAGTGAAAGTATTCTTTCTGATATAGAGGACGAGACACGAGTATTCATTGTTTATTTTTCATGAAAGCTATTGTCTCCACTGTTATGTCGGAGGAGTGTGAAACACAACAGCCTAGTGAACTTGGATGTGCACCACTCCCTCCTTCCTCATGTAATACTACCATACTATTGACTATAAGGTTGGCTATAAGGTTACAACTTTTTCTCACTTTCTCTCTATCTATTTCCTCTCAAATGTTTTTTACCTTTCTTTTTTAGACACAATTATTTTTTATGCCTCTTTTTTAGAATTAGTTTTTTTATACCCAGGAGCATGTGTAGAGACGGGCTCTTGCAGATCCCACTCCTTGACTTTGTCAATGCCTCTCTCTCCTCCACATAAGCGGGCATATTGCCTAGTATTTTACTGGTACTACTTGCTATGCATGCATGCAGCGGGTAGCTGGCGTCTAAGGGGGAGCGCGCGCGGGGAGGTGGGTCGGGGAGTTTCCGGTGGGCCAGGGCGGTCAGAAGCGGGCTTGGAAGCGGTCCAGACTCCCGCATGGACCACCTCACATTATCACCATATATTTCTTGGAGTCCGTGCGTGGCAGGCGGGTGATCTCTTCTCCCTCCCCCATCTCTCTCTCCTCAGCCGACGCCCGCCGAGCGATTAGATTTCGGCTATCGATGGTTTATTCAATTACAGTCCCACATGTTAGTGAAATTGCAAGACAACGCGTGTCCCCTCTGGTGAGCGGCGTGCGAGCAGGACTGCCGGGTGTGCGACGGGTACGAGTCGTAAGTGTGCTGCCTTTTCGTTTAGAACTTGCAAAGTGTAACATTTTCGTGCGATCGATCGATAGAAATCCAGAAAAAAATGAAGAGGGTGGTGCTTTCTCGCGCGTTAGGCGGGCTAGTTTGAGTGATATGACGTGCTACAGTGCTGTCCACTTGCTCCATTTTTATGTAAGCAAGTGTTTACACTCTTACGTGGGAGGAGTGTGAAACATGGCGGATCTGATTTTGATCGAGGGATAACTATTCCCTACCAAATAATGGAGCACTGTTAGTGATTATAGCATGATAGTTAGGGCATCTCCAGTGCTGGCCCACAAATTTACACTGGCATCTGTCCGAGGGCACTGATGGATGCCATCCGATGCTGCCCGCATACCTTTCGACAAATATATGAACTAACCAGACGAAATTCGTGCAAAAAAAAGCAAATTTCAAATTAATCGGATGAAATTCATTACATATTTTGCACAAACCGTACTAAAAAACAGCGCGCGCTTCCCACGTGAAACGGTCAGCATTGCCCTGAGCGTCAGTGCCGCATTAATGCCCGGCCAGAGCGGAGGCGACCTCTCACTGGCGCCGGCTTTGAAGCAGCGCGACAGCCGAGAGAGCGACGTTTCCCGGTGCACGCGACTGCTCCGTGTCGAGGCTGGCCATAGGCCCTGTTTGGATCCATTGGTTAGAGTTACTTTGAGCTAGTTGGGAATCAAATAGCCCTAAAGTATCCAAGCATGAGGGTTAAATTGGAGCAAGTTGCACCGAACCCACCAAAAATAAATTATCCCACCCAAGAGGTGCTAACTGGAGATAGTTTTCATTGGGCCCACTGAAAAATTACTTTTCTCTCTCCATCAAGTGCACTTATTGTCAATCTAACGCTGTCACCCAGACACCTCTTTGGCTACAGTTAGTTCAGGGTTATTCATGAGTTAGTCTAACCTCTAGCTAAGTTAGAGTATCCAAACAGGAGTAGTATAGGACATGCAAGTTGCTCAAAGCATACAGTCAAATTCGTACATGAAAGGATCTTGTTTTTTAAACGGAACGTGAAAGGATCTTCGAATGATATATTTTAAAATTATATAAAATCTTATCAATAGTCAAAGGCATCCTTGAAGAATACATTAGGCCCTATATAAAATCTTATCAATAGTCAAAACCAAGTGTTCTAAATGAGTTCAAAACGAGAAACTGGACCCACTAGCGGCACGACACGCCTGTCTAGTTTGGTCGGTCGGTCAAAGCGCTTCCTCTTCTTGGCATAAAAATAGAGTAGAGTACTATTTTTTTAGAATGCTCTTGGCATGTCGCTAACATGTGATGAGTTAACCGACCTCAATAGACGGCAAAAACGCCATCCCGTCGCACTTTGAGAGAGACGAGGAGCAAGAAGCGATACGGGCTGCTGGATTACTATAGCTAGGTGTCGCATGGAAGCCAAGAAATATGGTGATAGCGTGGGTTGGCCATGTACTAGCATGATGTAACTACACTGGGCTGTCGTGTTTCGTACTCTTCCAGTCCACTCTGGAGATGATTGGTTGATTTTATATCAGTGAATAATATAAAATATTATGAGTGCAGACGCTCTACCACAAGGCTCCTTGCTCCTTTTCATTCGTCGGGAATATATGTTCTTCCACTCTTTTTTTACGTGAGCTTTGTTCATCCTTTTGCCAACATGCGAGACATCTAGCATCAAGGTGCACGTGTCATGCAAGGATCGTTCCATCTATATGAAGAACACGTGGGACTGGAACTACGAGATGGACATGTACCCAAGAGTGGACGTACGAACCTGAGTAATGTGGCGCAGTCAGTGAACTCGAAAGGCACAAATAGTATTAACATGCATGGCATATAGGCATTTGTCTCTTACTAGGTACCACTAAATGTTGTATGTGCAATGCACAGTAATTTTATGGAGTACGTGCCTAAGTACTCTACTACTACTATATTAATTGGAGGCACATATTAGCTTTTATATTTGTTTACGTTTATGCCCCGGGACCTTCCAACTAGACGTGTCTTTCTCTCCGGGTCGCACTTTGTATCGTTCATACCACTAGTACTACTACGTGTGGTCTCCGACCCAGAAGTGGAAGAAGTGGAGACGCTCTACCACGCTGTTTTTTTGGCGCTGGGCTCTACCACGTTGTTCATGTCCCACTCCTTTCACTGACGTGTGGGACATCCAGCACGTGACGTGTTTGGCACTCTTCGTCGTAAGAGTTGAAATGCTAGCATTCATCAGAAATAAAAAATAAATATAAATCAGTAGTGATACTATACCACGCGGTTTCCTTGCTCCTCGATAATGGAAAGAATACTTCCGTTCGCCAACATGTGGGACGTCGACCATCCTGGTCCACTTGCCATGCACGGAGAACCCCAAGGAAGAGTCACCCCGGTCGTCGTGCCACAGTAATAATGACTAATGAGCCGTCAATTCACAGGCCCAACCTTTCCCACTTTGAAGTTGCTCGGACGAAGGAACCATCATGACTTTGTTGAATTCCGCTTCTTGAAGAAAACTATTGTACCAACAGTACTGCTAACTATAGTAGTTACGCCAACAGAGGCCTCCTTTCGTTCATAGGATAGGAATTTTATAGAAATATGAAAATCATAGGAAGTGAGATGACATGCATCTCAATTCCTATAGAGAAAGAGATGCCATTTGATGCATAGGATATGAATTTTTCCATTGAGTCTAGGCTAATTGAAAGTGCTAGTTATCGACTAGAGGGGGGGGGGGGTGAATAGGCGATTTTTATGGAAGTCTTCAAAACGTCGAAGTTTCGAAGACAAACAATAGAAATGGCCTAATTGATATGCAGCGGAAGATAAACTACAACAAGCAAAAGATAGTCAAGTATGCAATGATGTGACAGTACAAAGACTTATAGCAGCTCAGTAGTAAGGATCAGGATGGTAGATAGTATGAAGCCAATCAGAACAAGTAGTCACACAGTGAAGTCAAACAGGCATGGCAATCAGGCAATAACTTCACGAGGACTAACAGTAAGTAAGAAGAGTGAGAGATAGAACCAGTCACTTGTTGAAGACACATGATTTGTTTGACCAGTTCCAGTTGCTGTGACAACTGTACGTCTGGTTAGGGAGGCTGAGATTCAACTCAGAAGACCGTGTCTTCAACTTATTCCCCTTGAGCTAAGGACACACAGTCCTCGCCCAATCACTCTGGTAAGTCTTGAAGTAGACTTCCGAATCTTCACAGACTTCGTTCACCGGCGATCCACAATGACTCTTGGATGCTCAGAACGCGACGCCTAACCGGCTGGAGGATTCACAGTCCTCAAGTGTAATAAGTCTTCAGGTCACACAGACAGAAAGACTTTAGTGATGCCTAACACTCTTTGGCTCTGCGTGTTTGGGCTTTGTCCTCGCAAGGATTTCTCTCTCTCAACGGCTTCGAGGTGGATTGCTCTCAAACGACAAAAGCCGTGCACTAACTCTGAGCAGCCACCAATTTATGGTGTAGGGGGTGGGCTATTTATAGCCACAAGGCAACCCGACCTGATATGTCCGAAATGACCTGGTCACTAAGGAACCGACACATGTTCCAACGGTCGATTTCAAACACACACGGCAACTTTACTTGGGCTACAAGCAAAGCCGACTCATCCACTCTGGATAAGATTTGCTCTCATTGTCTTCGCCAAGACATAGGATTTGGGTTGAGCGTCACTTCAGTCATTCTGACTTTGTTCACTTGGACCCCACTTAACAGTATGGTGGTTCCTATGACTCAACAAAGAAGAAAAAGGAAACAACGAGACAACACAGTCTTCGCGCTCCATAGTCTTCACTCAATGTCTTCTCATGTCATAGTCTTCAATGTGAATAACTTCACATACCACCATTGTCGTCAATGTCTTCATACATTTTTAGGGGTCATATCTGGTAGGTAAACCGAATCAATGAGGGACACTACCTGCGTTATCCTGCAATTCTCACAAACGCATTAGTCCCTCAACCAACTTTGTCGTCAATACTCCAAAACCAACTAGGGGTGGCACTAGATGCACTTACAATCTCCCCCTTTTTGGTGATTGATGACAAACTGGTTGAAGTTTTCAACGGGGATAAAGTATGTGAAATTGTAAAGGATAGAGTATTGTCTTCATAAGTGGCAAAGGCTCCCCCTGAAGATGTGCATATAAGTAATTTGCTTTTGGAATGCAAATGCACATGGCAGGTTTTACTTGTGGAGATCCTCTTCAACTTATGAAGATAATTCATCATGCATGAAATGATATAATTAAGAGAATGACATGCATAATGAAAAATGGACGTCTGCAGAATGATCTAAGTGCGGAAGTTATCATCGCACATGCGCAATTTATCATCGCATCACAGAAAAGCAAATAAGTAGCAGACGACCATCGAGTTTAAGTGTTACAACTCAAAGAACCAAATGTATCAAAAGTGAGAGTTGTAAACATGAGGCGAAATATAAAGCAACCGCCCATATGAACCCGCTTGAAGACTATCAAACTCATATGCTTCTCCCCCTTTTGTTAGTAAGGACCAAAAAGGTTAGAAGATATAGAGCATCTACTCGTTCCCATGAGGAGTAGGTGAAGCAGTAGGGTTGTCATTGTTGTTTGGCGGCGCAGACGTACTTGGTGCAGTGTGGATGCGTGCAGAAGTAGGGGGCGGTGAAGTAGCATCGTCTTCATCATCGATCACTTTGGCATTTACAGTTGCCGTGGAGGAAGAATAGTCAGAGTCTTCAAGAGATGGAGTTCGACGTAGGACAACATTCCATGGAGGAGTGGAGTCAAACTTGAATCTTTCAGTGAAGCCATCGTCTTGAAGATCTGCTTCAGCACTAAGCAGCATCAAACTCTTCCATGATCGTCGGGAGGTCTCGTGAGTGACAAACGCATTCTTGGTGGCAAGATTTCGAATGTGATTGACGTCCACCAAGAGGCTTTGCATCTGTCGCTTGAGCCAAAAGTGATGCTTGTCTTGTTTCTGATGCAGTGCCACAAGAAGTTCTCGGTCATTTAGGACGCGAGAGCGCTTCTTAGTCCTTTGGGCAATTGTGCTCTCAGTAGCTTTAGTTTGCGCACGATGAGGCAGATGAGTGTTCCCAGCCATTGGATAGACACGAGTTACTGCTTGGACTCCTTCCATGGATTGAGTGAAGCCTTGGTGATCAGCATTTTGAAGACAAAGAGGCTTCTTGGCAGGCTCAGGGTATATGGCTTCAACTGACATATCAACCTCTGGTAGAAAGATCAGATGATGCGAGCAGAGGGCTGATAGTTGATAGAGGAGTGTAGCTTGATGAGGCGCACGACCCATGGAGCATAGAATTTTAGGCCAAAAGGTCGATCCGCACCTGCCAAATCTTGGGATAAAGAATTCTTGTGTATTGAAGCTGATGCCATTGAGGATGTAGAAGACCAATGTCTTCATGGTCCCTTCAAGTTTTGCAGCTGATGAATGCCCTTTGATAGGCCATAGAGTTCGCCTGATGATGTGATATATTGTGCGAGGCAGATACCTAAGGTCATCAACAAAGAACTCCTTTGGGTATTCAGCGTCAGATGGCAGAGGCTTCATCATGCTCAACATCTGGCTCATGTTGGGCTCTGGCTTATGGAAGATGCTCTCCAGTGCATTGCGGTGAAGTTGACAGTCAGGTTCGTACAGCTCTCCGGGAGTGGGTAGGCCTGTAAGCTCAATGACGTCAAGAGCTTTGGCTTCATGATGAACATTTCCTGTCATCCACTCGAGAACCCATGTCTTTATATCCCTGTTGTAGCCGCTGAATGTGGAGGGTAGCATAGAATTGAAGCAAAAGTTCCTCATTCCAATCTTCTTTATCATCACAAAGCTGAGCAGACTTGCATCACGCGATCCAAGTGCTTCTTCTAAGCATGGCGATCTAGCAATGGCTTCAGTGTCGAGGCGCATATGAGGGAAAATGCACCCTTGATCATACAGAACGCAGGAGTAATAGCTTTGCTGCTGATAGCTCCAGAAACGATCAGATGATATTCTTGGCCTTGAGTAGGGATTCTTTGCACTGTCAAAGAAGGTGTTGTGGCTTTTGAAACCATTTGCATAGAAGGACCATGTAGAGTTTGCAGTACCTGGGAACTTTTGTAGTCTTGGCTTTGGTTTCTGGACCTGAGGCCTATGCTCAACATGATAATCAAACAGAGGACAGAGGCAGTAGGCGGAGGGACCAGAACGGGCCATCGGACAGTTAGCTGACCATGATTGTATGCTTTCTCAATTGTATAGGGCCTTGGTGGCGGAATAGGAGCAGTGGCAACAACTGAGGCTTCAGGCTGCACAACAGACACTTGAGGAGCAGGTGCAGCATTGGCTTCGGGCACATTGGTTGGTGCAGGCTCCACATTTACTTCAGCCATTATTACATCATTGGCTTCATTTGTGTTGGTGGTGGCAGCCTCAAGATTTTCAACCTCCACTTGATGAGCTGGAGGGTCGGGCAGTGGCACGTTCACATCAGGAACAACTTCTTCAGTATTGGGGGGAGTACGGGCATGTACGTCTTCTGGTCTGTCATCGGTTGATGCAGCCGGATTGTCTTCATCAGCTTGGGTTTCAGACATGGAGACATTCACAGTTGGGGTGGCTCCAGGAAACACTTGACATGCAACAGATGGGTGGTGCACTTCTCCTTCTAGAATGCTAGAAAGAGGGACTTGAGGCCTTGGTCCTTTGTGAAGCCTGCGTAATGCTAGCGACGCCTTTGGAGATGGAGTTGGCTGGGCCTCAAAATCTTCTTGTTCTTCTTGCACAGGTGGTGTGACTTGTTGTTGTTGTTGGTGAGTACTCGGGGAGTATTGTTGTTGTGGGTGATCGGCCCATGATGCATCCTGAGCAATTGGCATCAGAGGACGACAAATGCTGATGAGTTCACTGTTCGTGAGAACAGGCGATGATACCAAATTGTGTTTGATCTGAGGAAGAACTTCATCATCTTCAACATTGTCATTGTGACCAATGTCTTCAGCAGCGGTGGGTTCAGCTGCTGGAATGTCTTCAGGTTCATGAGCCTCTGTGGAAGCAGGTTCGTAAACTATTATCCGTCGTTCTTGGTGTTCAGATGCAGGGCAAACCATTGAGATAGGTTCAACAACTAAGGGATCTGTGGGAGCAGCCCGATTCTTCTTGGTTTTGCGCTTCTTCTTGGAGGGAGCAGCATCAGAGGCTTCAATATTTTTCCTTTTTCTGGCATCAGCCTTGGCAGCCCTCGACTTCTTCTGTTCTGAAGCGGTTGACATGACCTTTGGCTTCGAGCCAGTCATGCTGCTTGGGAAGATTATGCGAGGTGCTTCCCGCCTCGAAGGTGCAGGTTGAGCGGTTGATAGCTTCTTCTTCTTTGCAGCCATTCTGGGGTCAATGCCAGGACGACCAAGAGACTTGCGCTTCTCAGCCTCATTGTAAGCTAGAACACATTTGTCAGCCAGACTCTTCATACGCTCACGAGAGCCCTGAGCTACTTTGCGCTTCTTGAGAAAGGCTTCTTTAAGCTCGTGCAACATGATCTTGAAGTTTCTAACATCTTGCATGCTGAGCTTTGCCACATGCTTCCTGAACTGAGCTTTCTCATAGTCGATCTTGTGCTTCAGTTCAATGATGCACTGAGCAAGAGCTATCTCAGAAGCAATGGCACCATTGAAGGAGATGCTGAGGCCAATTTGAAGTTGCAGATCTTCAAAGCTGAGATTTGGGGTGTCAAACCACTCATCAATGAAGTTATGGATGATTGCGACATCGAAGAGAGGCAAATGATTGAAGATCTCTGCTTCTTCCTTGCTCTTGATCAGTTGCTCAAGGGCATCATCTGCAAGATCTTCATCGCTGGACATATCAATGTGCTCTTATTGCAGAATGGCAGCAGGAGTCAAGGTCTAATCAGTATGCTTGACGATTTTCTTTTTCTTCTCCGTCTTCTCGAAGAATGGCAGCAGGAGTCCAGCAATGGCTTCAGTGTTGAGGTGCATATGAGGGAAAATGCGCCCTTGATCATACAGAACGCAGGAGTAATAGCTCCACTGCTGATAGCTCCAGAAACGATCAGATGATATTCTTGGCCTTGAGTAGGGGTTATTTGCACTGTCAAAGAACGTGTTGTGGCTTTTGAAGCCATTTGCATTGAAGGACCCTGTTGAGGTGGCAGTACCTGGAAACCTTGGCAGTCTTGGCTTTGGTTTCTGGACCTGAGGTCTATGCTCAATGTGATAATCAAACTGAGGACCAGAGGCATTAGGTGGAGGTACCAGAACGGGCCATTTGATAGTGACTAGCTGACCATAGTTGTATGCTTGCTCAATTGTATAGGGAAGTGGTGGCGGAACAGGAGCAGTGGCAACAACAGAGGCGTCAGGCTGCACAACAGATGCTTCAGGAGCAGTTGCATCATCGGCTTCTGGCACATTGGTTGGTGCAGGCTCCACATTTTCTTCAGCCATGACTACGTCATTGGCTTCATTTGTGTTGGTGGTGGCAACCTCAAGATTTTCAACATCCACTTGATGAGCTGGAGGGTCGGGCACTGGCACGTTCACATCAGGAACAACTTCTTCAGTACTAGGGGGAGTAGGGACACGTTCTTCTTCTTGTTTTTCATCGGCTGATGCAGCCGGATTGTCTTCAGCAGCTTGGGCTTCAGACACGGAGACATTCACAGTTGGAGTGGCTTCAGGAAACACTTGACGTGCAACAGATGGGTGGTGCAGTTCTCCTTCTGGAATGCTCGAAAGAGGGACCTGAGGCCTTGGTCCTTTGCGAAGCCTGCGTAATGCTGGCGACGCCTTTGGAGATGGAGTTGGTTGGTCCTCAAAGTCTTCTTGTTCTTCTTGCACAGGTGGTGTGACTTGTTGTTGTTGTTGGGGAGTACTCGGGGAGTCTTGTTGTTGTGGGTGATTAGCCCATGATGCATCCTTGGCGTTAGAGGACGACCAATGCTGATGACTTCGCTGTTCGTGAGAACAGGCGATGATACCAAATTGTGTTCGATCTGAGGAAGAACTTCATCATCTTCAACATTGTCATTGTGACCCATGTCTTCAGCAGCGGTGGGATCAACTGCTGGAATGTCTTCAGCTTCATGAGCCTCTGTGAAAGCAGGCTCATGAACTATCATCCGTCGTTCTTGGTGTTCAGATGCAGGGTGAACCACTGAGATAGGTTCAACAACTAAGGGCTCTGTGGGAGCAGCCCGATTCTTCTTGGTTTTGCGCTTCTTCTTGGAGGGAGCAGCATCAAGGGCTTCAGTATTTTTTCTTTTCCTGGCTTCAGCCTCGGCTGTCGTCGCCTTCTTCAGTTCTGAAGCGGTTGACATGACCTTTGGCTTCGAGCCAGTCATGCTGCTCGGGAAGACTATGCGAGGTTCTTCCTGCTTTGAAGATGCAGATTGGACAGTTGATAGCTTCTTATTCTTTGCAGCCATTCTGGGGTCAATGCCAGGACGACCAAGAGCCTTGCGCTTCTCAGCCTCATTGTAGGCTAGCACACACTTTTCAGCCAGACTCTTCATACGCTCACGAGAGCCTTGAGCTTCGTCGCGCTTCTTGAGAAAGGCTTCTTTGAGCTCATGCAGCATGATCTTGAAGTTTTTGACATCTTGCATGCTGAGCTTTGCCACATGCTTCTTGAACTGAGCTTTCTCATAGTCGATCTTGTGCTTCAGTTCAACGATGCACTGAGCAAGAGCAAGCTCAGAAGCAATGGCACCATTGAAGGAGACGCTGAGGCCAATGGGAAGTTGCAGATCTTCAAAGCTGAGATTTGGGGTGTCAAACCACTCATCAATCAAGTTATGGATGATTGCCACATCGAAGAGAGGCAAATTATTGAAGATCTCCGCTTCTTCCTTGCTCTTGATCAATTGCTCAAGGGCATCATCTGCAAGATCTTCATCGCTGGACAGATCAATGTGCTCTTCTTGCAGAATGGCAGCAGGAGTCAATGTCTGATCAGTATGCTTGACGGTTTTCTTTTTCTTCTCCGTCTTTTTGGAGATACGTGATAGATCTTTAGACTGCTCACTGTCTTCAGGAGGTGCAGTGGCCAGTGGCTTCGCACGTGAAGCTTTCGGAGGAGCAGCTGATCTTGAAGCCTTAGTCTTCTTTAGCTTCCGCGGCTTTGGAGGAGGAGCTCGGGCTTCATCAGTGTCTGCATCATTATCAGAAAGATCCACTTTGGCACCTTGGACCAAGATGTAAGTGATGAGGCCATCAAGGTTGGAGAAGGGGCCGATGACATTGGGTTCTGCATCACGTGAGCCGTCAGCATGGGGAGCAGAGGGACTAGGGTTGAAGTCTAATCCCAATGACTTCTTGTTTTCCTTGGCCGATGCCTTTGCGTGCTGGAGTTGCGCTTGAAGAGATTTTCGTCACGACACCAGAGCAATGATGATTGGTCGGCATTTTCAGGCTGAGGTCCACGGACCATACAAGGATAGAAACCCTGTGCAATAGCAACAACTCTGTTCTTGGGTTGAATGCCTCGATAGAGAATATCACCCCAAGGACTTTTGATAGCATTCTTCTCAGCGTATTCCTGGGTCACGAACTTGTATTTGAACCATTGTTCAGCCCAATATCGTCGAATCCAATGGATTCATGTCTTGCGCTGATGATAATTCTCTTCAGGCAAACCTTTTGATGTTCCCCCACGACGCTGTCTGCCACCCTTCCTTACTGATTTCTCTGCAACCATGAACTTTAAACTGAATGGTTTCAACACGTTCAAAGGCTTCAAAGGCTTTAAACTTTTGGACAAACAGAACTGGCCGGGAGAGTTAATGTGATGCTGTAAGAATTCTGCAAACGAATGCAGACTATGAGAACCAAGGGATCTTCCCACGGACATGTACCTGTGACAGCATTAGAGATGCGAGGGAAGGGGAAGAGGTCATATGCATTCTCAGAAGATTTTGAAGATAAATCAGTTTGAAGACATTGACCTCATGATGCGAAGACATTCACTTATATGTTTAGAGTTGGTTCTAGATTTGTACGAATCTGTGAATAAGTACAAGTGAGGAATCAAACTAGATATGATGTTTAAGTGAATATACTAGGCAGTATGAGATGCAGACAGAATAGATCTAACATTGTGTAGGCAGAAACCACTTTTGGTAAATAGGATGAATCTTTGAAGATCAAAACGATGGTAAAAATAGAGTTATATTTACCACATGAAAAACTGCTAGATGGGATGACCAGGAGACCGAGCAGTTCAATCCACCGTGCCCTAACTTGGTGACGGAGGACACCTACGGCGACGGCGGAGAGGACGATGTCCGCGGCCGGCGTGAGGACGGCGTCGGAGAAGTCGCGACAGCTAAGTGCTTCGTCGCCGGCGTCGTCGAGAGCTAGAGGTGGCGCTAGGGTTTTGACGAGGTGGAGAGGTGGAAGAAGGTTTTCTTTACCGCAGGGGACATGTATTCATAAGGAAGTGAGCAGCACAACGCAATTACGCAGGTGCCCCTGGCGGTTCATATCTGAAGGGCACGTGGCAAGCATGCAACATACTTAGGGTTGTCCCACGTTTCCACGCCCGCCAGGTTTGTCGGATGGTCGTTCCGGTTTCTCCGAATTTCAAACAATAAGGATGAATCATTTTAAACAAACTTAAGATTTATCTCTGTGTCTTCTGCTGACAAGGACGCAGAGAAGACATTCGACAGTTTCAATAGAATGCATATGATTTGGACAGATAGAGTTTGAGATAGAAAGCATAGAGAGATGAGGGTCTGATCACATTCACTTAGTTCAAAAGATTCAACTAGGAAGACATAGCTATAAGTGAATGTTGTAGAGGACAAAACACTAGTATATATATCAGAAAGCAATCAAATAAACATAGTGAAGAAAATCATGAAGATAAATTGAAATTGAAGACAAACTAAATGCGAAGACATTGCAAAAATAACGCCATGAGTGAAACACTTCAAACAGAGAAATTTGGTGGTGGCGTTACCCACCGTATAGGAAGTATTAGACCCAGACACGACACACAATTATCGTGGCGCTCCAAAGTCAAATTCCACGTTAATGTATTCACACTCAGAATGTAAGTCTTCATTGATTGAAGATATACTTTACTTCGTGTGTTGCACATC
Organism: Aegilops speltoides; assembly: GCA_021437245.1. Classification (NCBI taxonomy): domain Eukaryota; kingdom Viridiplantae; phylum Streptophyta; class Magnoliopsida; order Poales; family Poaceae; genus Aegilops; species Aegilops speltoides. Next base: position 324,238,945 of record CM038144.1, on the reverse strand, counting down.
TAAGTCGTCAACATGCATAAGTGTTAGGATGTGTGCCTGATCACAGGACATTTGAGGATTCCAAGATATTTAGCTCACACCGTAACTTGCAAAACCTTTTCTCATCCAAGGGCTTTGTGAAGATATCGCGATTGCTCTTGATGTTGACGTGAATGATGTCAATATCTTTCTTCATGACATGATCTCCGAGAAAGTGATGGCCAATTTCAATGTGCTTTGTCTTCGAGTCTTTGGATGGATTGTTGGCAATCTTGATGGTGCTTTCGTTGTCGCAGAAGAGAGGCACTTGTTTCAGATTGATGCCATAGTCCTTGATAGTTTGCTTCATCCATAGAAGCTGGCGCAACAAGATCCAAAGAAGAATGTATTCAGATTCAGCAGCTTGAGAGTGATACAGTTACGCTTCTTTGAAGACCAACAGACAAGTGATCGTCCCATAAAGTGACATGTGCCTGATGTAGACTTGCGATCCACCTTGGCACCAGCATAATCAGCATCCGAAAATCCAACCAAATCAAATTTTGAGCCCTTTGGATACCATAATCCGAGTGTTGGGGTGTAAGCCAAATATCGAAGAATTCGCTTCACAGCTAAGTGATGCGATTCCTTTGGTGCCGCTTGGAATCGAGCACACATGCAAACACTAAGCATAATATCTGGCCTAGATGCACATAGATAAAGTAAGGAACCAATCATAGAGCGGTATACCTTTTGATAGAACTCTTTACCATTGTCGTCGGGACCAAGATGGTGTTCGGCTGGCATTGGCGTCGTGTAACCTTTGCAATCTTCCATTCCAAACTTCTTCAGACAATCTTTGAGGTATTTTTCTTGAGATATGAAGATGCCATTTCTTTGCTGATGATTTGAAGACCAAGGAAGAACTTCAGATCACCCATCATGGACATCTGATATTGCTCTTGCATCATGTATCCAAACTCATCACTATACTTCGGGTTGGTGCAGCCGAAGATAATGTCATCAACATATATTTGGCACACAAACAGTTCACCATCATATGTCTTCGCGAAGAGTGTGGGATCAAGGGATCCAGGTTTGAAGCCTTTGCTCTTCAAGAAGTCTTTTATCGTATCATACCAAGCGCGAGGAGCTTGTTTGAGGCCATACAGTGCTTTATTGAGTTTGTACACCATATCAGGATGTTTTGGATCTTCAAAGCCAGGTGGTTGAGCGATATATACTTCTTCTTCATTCTTGCCGTTGGGAAATGCTCTCTTCACATCCATTTGATATAGCAAGATGTTGTGGTGATTAGCATAGGCTAGCAGTATGCGAATAGCTTCAAGCCTAGCCATAGGAGCAAATGTTTCATCGAAGTCAATTCCTTCAACTTGAGTATATCCTTGAGCCACAAGACGTGCTTTGTTTCTGACGACTTGACCATGCTCATCTTGCTTGTTTCGATATATTCATTTTGTGCCAATAATGTTATGCTTGCGAGGGTCAGGACGCTTGACAAGTTCCCATACATTGTTCAGCTTGAACTGTTGAAGTTCTTCTTCCATAGCTTATATCCATTCAGGTTCCATAAAGGCTTCAGCAACTTTCTTGGGTTCTGATATTGACACAAATGAAAAGTGCCCACAGAAATTTGCTAACTATGTTGCTCTTGAGCGAGTAAGTGGACCAGGTGCATTGATGCTATCAATTATCTTCTCAATTTGTACTTCATTCGCAACACGAGGATGAACTAGACAAAGACTTTGCTCTTGCTGATCATTGTCATCATTGGGAGGATTGTATTTAGTTTGAGCATTGTCTTCAGGCAGGTTAGGTGCGGAAATGAAAAGTTCCTCTTCAGGCTGTGCTTTAGAAGGCATGATTTCACCAGTTCCCATCAGCTTGATAGATTCGCTAGACGGAGCTTCGTCTAGTGTACTTGGCAGGAGCTCTCTTTGTGAACCATTGGTTTCATCAAATCGCACGTCCACAGTTTCAACGATTTTGTAGAGATAGAGGTTGAAGACTCTGTAAGAGTGTGAGTCCTTTCCATAACCGAGCATGAAGCCTTCGTGAGCTTTAGGTGCA